>NQII01001621.1:262768-319503 GCA_002778355.1 Clitarchus hookeri
TTGTGAAACCCGAGCACTGCCAAGGTAGTGACGTCTCGAAACGATAGTGCGCTTAGAATAACTATTTGGGCACATTTCGCTCCCGATCGTTTCAAACGGCGTCTCCCGATCGACAGGAGCGTTGACTGTCGAGATCGACGTCGATACCTGCCGATACCTTTGGAACAGAGCCCTTGAGTCGTCAACCAGTGATTCAACCGCGGGTCCTCTAGTGTCAAAGTGGACTAAGAGACTCAACTCTTCCAGATAGAATTAAATTTAAGGTCTGAGGGTTGAAAATAAGAAAATTTTTTATGCGCCCTTTACTTGAGCTGTTCCAGCACTTGTTACGTTATCACACCCAATGGGATGTGGGCTGTGTTTTCTGCTACAGTAACACGAACCGTTAATAACCAGAAACAGCAGTACGGTTTACGAATATGTTACCCTCAGGAAATATTGTTTGCTGAGCATTGTGATGTACACCACCAGCCAAATATAACGTTATGAATTTAGTACACAATTGTGTACCCTGGGTTAGTATGGGTCAAATAAACGAATATATTTATCAGTTGCAAAACGGTAACCCACTTTAACCTGAAGTTGGAATTCTTATTTTAATTTGTAATATAAACCCAAGTTTATATTACCGGTTAGGTAATATTATTGAACACAACAGAAGATAAATTCCGGATGTCAGTGTAAAACAAAAGAATGGCTTTAGAGAAATAATCATATAATAAACGTAGACGAAAAGGACATGCCTGCTTATAATATAATAAGCATACAAAAATATAGTGGAATTTACATTCTTTCTAGTTCGGAAATCAGACAGGCAGATTCGCTGAAATCACTTACCTATATGTATGGCCAGTGAATTTTCGCGTAAAAACCGGAGCACACAGTAGACTTCAATACTATATACACACCTCAGCTGTTGTTATACCTCCGTTGGCTGCTGGTGCCGTGTCCGTCTTTGGCCAAGCCACTCAGGACTAAGTAACTCCGGCAATGAACCTTCGCGATTCGTGCGCAAACGGTTAACAAGGACCAGAACATTTGTTAGCCGATCAAAGAAGCTGGACGACCCTACAGTACTTTGGACTGTATCTTGCCTCGAAATATTTTCGCGAAAAATCACTGCCCCTACTTATATGTATTAGCGTAGTTATGTGGAAAATTAAGCTGAATAGTTTGTTCTACGTTATTAAGTGGGTTCATTATTCTTGGTACGCATGACTGACTGCGTTTCGTCGCCTGCGAACAAACTTTTTTGACGAATGATACTGTGTTACGTCTTCGCATGTGAAGATCATCGAACTTTAATGACTTCATGCTTCCTTCGGCTGAATTGCTCCCACAGACCAAAGATAAGGTTGACCGCTTATTCGTCTTCTGCGCATGTACCCAACATAGACCTACCCCAATCATACATAACTGTCAAAGTTACATGGTCAACAGTGAAGAAATTTGTTGTTTACATCTTGGACAATTACTATTAAATTAATAAAATACTTTTACCAAATCATAATTTAGTCAAACTGCATTACAAATTGGTTAGAGGAAGTATAAATACATCTCTTAGCACTTGTTTACAAATCAGTTTCATAACCTAAAATCCAAACCATGCCGATTTCGCTAGGCGTGTTGGAAGAAAAGCAGTTCAATGTTGGGACACGGAGATTGGTTGTGCGCAGCCAGCGAGATCGGTCTACCTCATCTTTAGTCTATGATTGCTCGTATATTTACGACATAAACAGGCAAGATGGCAGACATGCGAGTAAAATACGCCGAACACCGTATATATCCGTTTAAAAGAAAATGTTTGGTTCTCTAAATTGTATTTCTATGCTAAATGACAATTAATGCCAGTCTGAATATATAAACAATATCCTTATACCACAAAATGGCAATAATCAGAAAATAAATATAACTTTTAAAGTACGCGCAATTGTTGCGTTGTTGTATACATTATACATTTATTTTTCAGTAGGGCCCAATAACTGTTGTTTAGCGAAATATTATAGCTCTCAGTTACATAAGTGTGTTGCTCACTAATTAAAAAATGCCGCCACACCAAAGTTTTGTATGTCTTTTAAAAGGGTATTAGTTAATTTTGTAAGTACACAACTGTTAACAGTTGGTTATGTCAAGCATCCATTTGTCGAAGTTATAACTCTCAATTATTTAGACAGCTGAGTCAACTGGATGCCATTCAAATACAATTTTCCTTTTATTATAAATTATCACAAACTGAAATAAGCACGCCCTTTTACATGAAACATAGATTGTGGAATTTTTCGGATGTATAAAAACAGCGTTACCTAACTCCGGACTGCATTCTGGCTTGAACTGTTTTCACACATAATAATTCCCATATTCCAAAACAAAAGCATTAATATTGAAACAAAACGCAATTAAAATACTTACAAGACATATATACACAATTATAATATTAATGTAAAATGGTTTCGTACAGTCAATATGTTTAATAAAATGTTTGAAGCGTGAACTCAAATGAGGTATTGTACAGCATAACAAATTACTTCGAAAGAATTTAGTTTAATTCAAATATTTGTAGTTTACAGAGAATATTTTGCGAATGCAGTTAAGGTTAAATCTTTTTTCAAAATAATATTTGCATTTGTGTACGATACTTTTATATTTATAACGCCTGTTATCATTAAGCGAAACGTTAAACACAACATCCTATTGTGAAAAAGTGATACTATGTATTTAGCTATATCGTCGTTGGTTGCGAAATACATTACACAGTAAAGTATTATGTTTTTCTACATTGTCTACGCGTAACGTACCTACCTTTAGTAATGACTAAGAAAATGTCTCGCATATATAAAAAATAAAAAAAGAGCGCGTGTAACTCAGTACACGTTACAGAAGTGAAATTTCTTTATGCGATAATTAGGTATACAACATAGCTCTCTCTGTTTATCTCTGGCCGAGAGCAGATCTTCCGTCTTTTTTGCGTCACAAATATTACAAAACGTTTCATATTATAAGACTTTCTAATTTTACCCTCATCGCGTTCAAAGAAGTTTCGCTTCAAAAAACAACAACAAACTAACTGCAAAACGTAAAACAAAAAATAAATGTTACAGCTTCGTATTTTTTTTTGCCGCCGCAATAATGAAAATAAAACGTTAGACACGCGTGGGCTTTTTTTATCTAGTTTTTTATTTCCGATTGCACGCGAAAGTCCACGTGCTTTTTGTAACTGACGGGCGATTTTCACTTGTTTCCAGCACAGCGTATTTTCCATGTAGGTGAACGTAACCTACATACGATGAGCAAAACAGACAATTGACAGTCGTAATCGCACTGAACGCAATGACGTCATCAACAAACGAAGTATAGCGTTACTCTTCGATCGAACATAGCGTTGAGAGGTGTTCGGAATCAGCGCCCTGGAGAAACTCATGTTTCGTCATGTTTCCCCAGCGTATTCAAAACTCCTTGCTGTCAAGGACCTGTACTTTTCGCTGATAAAGCGAATTTATAGTAAGAACAACTGTAAAATACTGCAGAATATCCAGGCTTTAAATTTTTTTCAGACTATGGTAAATTAGTTTTTTTAAATTTTTAATATTGAAGTACTGGTTCAAAAAAATTATATTGTGATAATGGGTAGGAAGCACAGGACGTTTCTGGAACAAATTTTCAGCTATTCTCTTTGAATGAAAGCTATCTTGGAATTTATTTTTCAGTGCACCTCCGTGCTTATGATGACTACATTATATCTTTTAAATAATTGCCGATATTGAGAAAGTCATCTGGTGGTCACCATCTCCTCCCTCAGCAAACCACTAACCATTAAGAAGAAATTAAAATAAAAAATGTGGCTTCCGAAAGAAAAATTCATTTTTCTTAAACAAGAGTCGCACTTTCGGTTTGACTATTTATAAGAAAGTGGTTTTAATGTGGCAAGGGTCAGGTGCATTAGTTTAATACTATATCTCGTCTTATGATTATGAAGGTGTACATTTCTTAAATCTACTATTTTTTTACGAACAAACATAAGTCAATTATATATTAGCAAGGAAGTGATAAAATTGACATCACTCGAATGTGAATATACAAAGATCGGACAGTTTTGAGCAGTTCTCTATACATGGAACGTTTGTATATATTTTTAGTTTCCGCAAAATTTAATATTTTTACAGTGATGAAGAGGATAAATACGAAGAAATCATTATTGGCGAGACTCCAATTAAATGTTTTATTGCACAGACGAAAACCGGCGTAACTGAGTGAATCAGTTCCGTTGAAATCTAAGACTACATGCTCACTGGTTATGAAGTATTAGAATGAGTGTCAATACTTGTTAATATGTTACCGTGTCATAAGTTTTTCTTCGTTGCATTTCTTAACAGGAAATAAAGACGGATCTTTTTCTTAATGATTACTTCATTGGTGTTTTTAAAAGTTGATATTTAAACTGAATTATTTTTTCCAGCTCATGGATATGTTTTTGTGTGAGTAAAGATAAAGACAATTCTTAAATAAAACAGTTATTTTGTCAGCATACAATTTTTTCTGCAAGGAAAACGTCTTCCCTTGAATATAAATTTTTTCCTTTTTCTTATCCTTGAATAAGGAAGACGGGAATTGTGGTTGGGACTGCTAAAAGCCGCAATTCTACATATTTACTGTAATTCTCTTTTATTGGGTTTGTTTTCACCAGCTCTTTTTTATGTGAATCTTTCCCCGCTTAACAAATTCGACGTACTCCGGAATTTACACGAGGAATACGGTTTCTGAAACACTCTACTGAGATGAAACAAAATATTTATCTCCAGTAATTTGTAGTAATCTGCCGGAAAACGAAATCGTCGTGGAGTGAACTGAAGTACACTTGCGGAATTTCCGGAACAGCGGGAAATTGTATGGACGTGAAAATCAAGACGTCGAATCATAACAAGTCTTTCTTACATTTAATTTTCCCTCAACTCTCGCTTGCTTTTTAGATCATCCTTGCTTAGTCGACGTATAATCACTGACTGCTGCCCTCAAAGTTATTCGCGAATATTTACTTAAATAATTCAGTTACTTGAAAAAAGCATAACTTAAATACGCTGTTAAAAACCTTTCGTTTATTCACGGAAAAATTTACGAAAACGTACAGTAAATATGCGCAAACAATCCGTAATGACGACAAACGGACCCGAGCTCCGTAAATACAAGATGCGGAATGTCTTTGTGTTTCCTATCACTTCGGGTAGTCAGTAATGAACAATTTCAAGTGTACACGAAACTCTCTTCGCCATTTTGACAAAAAGTTTTGTTTCTGCGGCATTTAGGATATCGACGCCTTTTAAACCTATTTATTCAGAAATCAAAAATTAGCCTCACACGCCCGCAGTTAGGGACACCTAAGATACTCAAATATTACTAGGAACTGAGAAAGTTAAGTATTTCACATTTGTAGAAATAGTGTATTTAAACCCTAAGCTATAAAGTAAGTTCGTAGTTGAGTGGCAAGAGCTGTGTGGACTACAAAACTTTTGATCCATGTTCTTGTATCGCTCTATAATTTTTTTATTTTATTTCTTGATACACTGAAACACTTGTATAATGAAACTCACATGCATATAATATATTTATATAAAGGTAATGTAATATTTTTTTTAAACACATCGGATATACAGAAAAATTTATACGCATATTTACGGAGAGGTTCCTTCGGTTCTCGATAAGTTTTGTGACATTCGCGGAAAATCCGTTATTGGAAAAGTAACGTGCCCGTAATTTTTCGGAGTGTTCTGGAGAAATGTTTAGCAGTGAATCAAGTTGTCAACAGTTCATCTTTGTCGGACATTTTCGATTTTTCAGATGATGAAGATTTTGCTTCACCCGGCCCTTCTGCTTCTGCTGAAAAATAATAGTCCTGCATCGCCATCAGTTTCAGTGTAGTGTTTGGTAGTGACAGTGACTTCGAGGATTGTCACTCATTAGCTGGGATGGACTTTTCCGTAAAATGACGGGAAATTGTTTTGACAGCGTAATGAACATCGTAAAACTAAAAATCTTTGTTCAAATTTTACAGGAATCTGTTATGGCCTCTTTTATGATAGTCGCGCTTTCTCTCTCTATAAATATATATATATATATTCTGAAATGTTTAGGCTACGTGTCATACAATCACTGCGTTCTTAAACTATCAGATAACACTCAAATAAATGCCAGACAATTGGCAGGTTTTCCTCAATTAGTATGTTTAGGTTGCTGATTGGAGGTTTTTAACATTGTTTAAAATACTTAAAATCTAAATTACCTTGACATCTGCTATTTTGTACGTGGTACCACATGCTCAAATTTACTTTCAAGTGGATCTACTATAACAAGTCTCAAGGAATAGGATGGATTTGCAGTCGCTGTGTATACAGTATACGACCGCTTCCACACGCGCTGTCGGGCGGGTCCATGCTAACCCCTCGGGTGGAGTCCCACCTCCCCGACGTTCAGGATACGTTAGCTATCTGTCACGCCGGGGTGTCACTGTGGGGTGGGTTGCGGAGGGGTGCGCGACGCGCGGCTGATGCCGACGAGAGGGTCGCCCACGGGCGCCGTCGACATGTGCCGGCGCATCACCCGCGCGCGCGACAAGTGTTTCCAAACACTTTCCGCGTCGGCTCCGACATGGCAGCACTCGGGGGGCCGCCCGTTACGACGTCGACTCCCGGCNAGGCGCTGCGAAGCGCAGATGGTTCACGGCGCCACCCGCCACTTCTCCATGAAGTGCTTCAAAACATTTCCCCTCCTCCTGGTCGCGCACGGTTCCCGCCCGCCTGGCGCTTGAACTGAGTCGCGGAGTGTCCGAAACACGCGTTTTCCCAAGAAACTTTCTAAGCGTGCGTCCAACACTTCAGACAAGGCCTGCTGAGGGCTTTCCAAAACGACACGCACATTACATACGCCGTTTCAAAGCGCTGTATCTCATATCACGCTTGTCATATACATACAAAAATACTCAAGGGCCCTGCATTTAACCTTGCCAAAGGAATTTTACGGTCAATAACATGACAGGGTCACAGCTGAAAGCCAGATTTTTACAAGCAGCGCGGCGAGATAACTGCTCGCAAGTTCAAAGACTTTTAGTGGCGATGACGCGCTCGATGTGTAACAGTGTTACCCTTGTCGTTCCCACGCTTCTCGGCCTCAAATGCGGAAAGTAGCCCGAAGTAGGCGGGCCCATTAATGTAAACAAACAGTTGCGTATGCACAGTAAATTTGATATAAGCTGTTCGCGGTTAATTGAACACTTTTGAATTGACAGTCTCCACTTAAAATCATCGGTAACTTATCCTCACCTCTTCCCATGTATGCCCCTCCAACTGTTGTATACGGAAATAGTGTCCGTTTAGCGCGCGCAACTTCGGTTGCACAATAAAATTTTACCCTCAACGTGCCAAAAGAAGTATAACTTCAAAAAAACTTCTTTGATTTGCTATAATTAGGGATAGGAAAATTACGCGTTTTAAATGACCTGTAGACTACACTGCACGAGTATATGCGTTTTCGGTTCTCAGCTTTCTGTTCATTGGCTGCTATCCCAGTGTGCAGACCAAGTGCCACGCGATTTGGTGCTTTTTTTTTTCCTTACTGGTCTTTCTTTGGCTTGCAGTTCACCTGGGCATGTATAACAAACTGCTCTCCAATTGCAATTATAAAATAATATACATGTTTTTGAAGTGTAGCATGCCGTAAAAAGAATTCGCGACATTTTCCTGACCCTAGCCATACATTTAAACATTAGGTATCCCTGCAGTAAAACGTCAAGACATGGAAATATTTTACTTGATTTTCTGCCAACTTCGCTGGAAGCCTTCATACAAGTGTGCATCGTAGCATATATACAAATATCGAACAGTGACTTTTTTTTTCAAAGATTGATTCCAAAAGTGCTCGCTTTACATGAAAAGCCTATACCAAATTATAAAAATAAGTTTCGTATTACAGTTTTTTAATTCAGTTACAATGCCCATATTTATTGACCATTAGAAAAGGTGTCAATTTTTAGTAACTTTTGAACATCAGAGTAACAACTCGCATTTTATAATTATCCATGTTACTAACAATTTCACACTGGAAGTTGCTCAACCTACGGAAATTTCTCTGTAGGCGTATGGGGATATTGGTTTTTACGTGTTTCTGTGCGAGGTCACACAGCGGGCGTAAAGGAAAAACTAAGCTGGTCTTTCAAAAAAGGCTAAATAAACTGAGAACTACCTTAACCAAGTATTTATTTAGTAAAAAAAAATTAAATAAAATAATTAAATACACTGAAGAGCCAAAAAAAGTGGTACACCTGCCTAATATAGTGTAGCCCTCCCCCCTCCCCCGAGCACGCAGAAGTGCCACAAGACGACGTGGCATGGACTCGACTAATGTCTGCAGGTATGCAGATGTAATTCACACCATGAATCCTGCAGGGCAGTACACAAATCCAATCTGCGCCAATTTGAGAAAGGGTTGCACGTCTGTCACGTTTAATGATTATCGTCAGTCGTCGTTTGTCCCGTTCTTTCACGATCTTTTTCCGGCCGCAGCGATGTCGAAGATGTGATGCTTTACCTGATTCCCGATATTTACGGTACAATCGTGAAATGGCCGTACGCGAACATCCAAATGTTATCGCTACCTCGGAGATGCTATGTCCCATCTCTCGTGCGCCGACTATAACACCACGTTAAAACGCACTTAAATCTTGATAACCTGCCATTGTAGCAGCAGTAACCGACCTACATAGCTGCCGACCGCATCGCGTTACTCTGATTGGTTCCATACCTCTGTTATTTGCATACGCACGCCTATACCAGTTTTTTTTTTTTGGCTCTTCAGTGTACACGTAAATGAAAACAGGACCCACAATTTAATTTTTGCAATGGGTACCACATTTAAAATGGGTAATTACTTTATGTATAATATGGGGATACGAAATTAAGAGAATGTCTTTAGGAACACGTGTTGGGAAAACGTCCCCCCTTCCCATATATTTTCTACCCTCAAGATAAAACGTGAGTGTGAAGTCGCAAGACAGCAGCGCAGAGTACTCAAGAATGCAGAGACCAAACAGCCACTTACACCGCGAACTCAAGCCACACACGCCTTAAAAATGGCGTCACAGGCCAGCAAGATGTTGGAACGTCGTTCGCCAATCAGCACTTGATATCCTACTTGCCAGGAGGCAGCCCAGCCTGTAGGGAACCATTCGCAGAACGCAGTATCCAATCAGACGTGAGGCCCGTTCCCAGAGCCTCGCGCAGCCAATCAGAGCATGAGTATGCCAACATCAAAGAAACTGCCACGCAATATTTCGTCTCTGTATACTTACCTCCTCTGCGGCATTTTCAACAATTGTTTGAAAACATTTTTTTTTCCGGGTGGAAAACCCGTATAAACATACTTACACTTTATTTTTGTGTTTACAATCATCCTGTATTTAATTACATATTTCCTGTGCATACCCCTTCAATGTAAACACCAAGATACTTGTATGCATTTTGCGTATTCTTCTGCCAAAAGTAAAATTAACATTACCGTGGGCCTGGTCACTTTATTCATTTGTAAGTCAAGTGAAA
Source organism: Clitarchus hookeri (assembly GCA_002778355.1). NCBI lineage: Eukaryota > Metazoa > Arthropoda > Insecta > Phasmatodea > Phasmatidae > Clitarchus > Clitarchus hookeri. The sequence continues at coordinate 272,347 of NQII01001621.1, forward strand.
TTGTGAAATTATTATAAAACTAAGTATTTCACAAATATGCTATCTATTAAACTTACATGCGTTAAAAAAAACAAAGCAAAACACGTAATTTCAACATTCACATATGGTTTTCTTACTTTTAATATTACGTTAACCATTTCAGTCAAAGATAAATCTATAATTGTAGGCGTTGAAACAAGTAGATTTTTTGTTCGGAACTGTACTGATATCGATACGACTATTTGTCATACATCGGAACCAATAAAAATCTCTCCGTGCATTATATTACTGGCAGCAACGATTTATAAGGCTACGGAATATAGTTTAAACAGTGAATGATTTTCCCAAACCGTAGGAAACTTTTATCATTGGATGTCATGTTCTACTGTGTACAGTTCAGACCATTAAAGCCACTTCATATGCAGCGTCCCACATAGAGGACACTGAAAGAAAAGGTTTACGAAATGGAATTAATTTCCCTCCTTCTTTACCAACTTTACTGGGCGTATGCAGCCAGCGTGCCTTTTAAAATACAAGCAGTAATAGGGCGGTAACATTTTTTGTAGGTTGATTTTAACAGTGCTCAGTTAACCGTGAACAGCCTATATGCCACTTTACGTTGCCACAAACGTAACATTCGCGGATCAATACATCGCGGATGGAAACGTATACACTCGTGTATTGAGAAATTTGAACAGTTTTATAAATAAAGACTACTTTCTTTTAATAAATTTTGCGTCTTAATAGTCGTTGGTGAAATTATATTCCTACAAAATTCTATGCAATCTGTTTGGTGGTTAAAAAGTTATTAGGAGGAAAGGGCATACATCTCAGACGAGACATTCTTGTGGTTGCATAGGCCTTTTTTTTTTCCAAAGAAAATTTGCCAACTATTTCACGCAAAAAGAAAGGAATATAAACATCTAAGTGTTCCTAAAATTGTCAGCATATAAACGTTTTTGAGATTGTTAGTTTTACAAACAATTTTTTGGAAACTACCCGCCCACCTTTTTTAACACCACAGGGTGATTATAAAATCACGGGACAAACATTGAGGGGTGGTAGAGCTCAGTAAAACAAACAATTATTGTATAGGAATATATGGGCGGGAGTGACGCGTTGAGGCACAAACACAAAAATAACACATGAAGTGTAGCACATTGTTTATTTACAACGTCGCCGCTAAATGCCTTTTTACAGCAATGTTTATAATAATTGCTCAAAATTGCTACCACCGACAGTAATGCAAGTTTGGTAGCGTCGGTGGAGTGATTGGCGAACAGATTCAAGTACGCCGGGTATTTCACGCAAGCCACCATTGTCAGCCAATCACGCCATATGTAGAGGTCGCCAAGCATGCGTGACTGTTGGTGGATGCATTTCCAGCAACTGTTTTAACATTTTCTTTACGGAATCACCCGTTAAGTATGCTGCTAATGAACATTTTATGTTTCCGTTAATGTGTTATGTTTTTGTGTTTGTGCCTCAACGCGTCACTTCCGCCCATATATTCCTATACAATAATTGTTTGTTTTAGTGAGCTCTACCACTCCTCAATGTTGGTCCCATGATTTTAGAATCACTCTGTATAGTTTATCCATTCCAAGGTGGCAGCGGATATAAACATTGCCAGCGGCACAACCAAAGCCAGCGGCTGCCTTGCCAGTTCACGGCATTCCTATACCAACCACTGGGCTGTGTGACGCTACTAGGCATGTTGTGAACCGAATAGCCAGCCGCTGTTAAGTCCACCTTTTTATTCACGAAAAGATTTGTGCGCAGGATAGACATCAACATTCTACATGCACACGAGCAGGTATCCACTGGCTATTGGCCGATTGTCTGTGTGAGGATGCAATATTTGTTGTCATTATACACACTTTGTGAGAGATTTCTACTATACTACTCAATTAAAATTTATTTGGTGCATATGCCGTGTTAATTTTTCATATCTGGCCCGATGTTCCATGTCGATCGGTAAAAGGAACGGTTCCTACGAAGGCCCCCATTCATCTTGAACCACACACACCTTCATAAGTGCATGTAGTACAATGTCATGCGAAAATTCGGGCGCATGTATTTCAGGTGAGGCGTCTCTCAGCCGGGGTCGAACCCACACACGGGCAATTTCCGCTATCGGGTTAGACGTCTAGGAAAACCATCTACCGATCGACGTAGAGATGCAGTGATGTGGGTGGGGAGGTTGGCTCATCAGACGAGTCGTAGCCACGCAATCCTGACACGCCATTGGCCACGCGATCGAAACAACCCGGGGTTGGAGGGACCCCCGCTTAAATAAACAATCAGCTGATTGCACGCGAGAACCCCGCGCGGCGATTTTATGGAGCGTGAAACGCTCTTGATACGTAAACATGATTCCGCAGGAAGTATCGTAGATGTGCGCTGGAAATTTCGGAAGAGAGTCAGATTCCGGAAAAGAGAAGCGGTATTTTCAAAGTTTGTCAATCAACGGGCATCCCTAGGTAGAAAACTCCTGACGTAAATATTTTTAGTCTCTCGATAGGTAATTAAAAAGACCTTGAGTACAGGAATTTCGAGATTTAAAATATAATTTAAAACCTCTTGTGTATAATAAACAATATGTATATAAATAAAGTGTTATATATATATATATATATATATAAGTTAAGAAATGTTGTTTTCTATGGTTTTCAGACATTTTCCATGACGTGGATAGCTCTTATTTGCAGATATTCTCCGACCAAATGAATCGTTTCGGTATATGTTTGCTTTCATTAATTTTTTTGTACTAATATTTTGAATATATCATTACATTTTTTTAAAGTTCTTTTCCCCATTTGTACAGAATTTTTTATCCAAGCCTCAGACCCCATGTGCATTTTGCTTGAGTGAAAGTAAAAAATAATATCAAATACATGTTTTCAGGAAAAATGTCGCGTTTGAGGGTCACTTATATTTCGAAATTCTCATATATTCATGTGAATGGACAATGTTCATTACGTTTTCTTATTATCAAAATAAATGTTTCCACTTACTTTTATAATAGTTTGTACAATAATATTTTTTTTTTATTTCTACGACAATTTTCTCGGTTGTCATATTTACATTTTCTCTTTCAAGGTTTTAATAAAAACTTTTGACATCGAGAATTGGGTTTTTAAAAATAAATGTTGTAGTACAAAACGGCAGAACTTTACTTATAAAAAAAATGATTTAAGTAAAAAAACACTAATTAGTCTCTTAATGAAAAACAGTTAAAAACAACCCCGTTAAAAGACGATTGTGTGAAACAACTTTTTTCAGGCAGAAGTCTATTATTGACTGAAATTTTACACCAAACAAGACTAGTACACTACTTAATCAAAACACAATTAAAAACGAATCTCTGCGGTAAGTGCTTTAATAAAACACGAATTTGAGATGACAGGTCATTAAACGTCGCCAGTGAACAGTTAGATTCTACGCATAATTAGAGGCACTGTTATACGCCCTTCGTTATTAGCGGACTGATGGGGAGTTAGATTTCGTGAAATAATTTCATCAAGCAAGGGCAGAGATATCACTCCAGAGCTCGGCGCTTTGTGGCTAGTGCTTCACACAAGGGTCCTTACTTACTCGTGTACAAGCAGTTCTATGAGCGATTGCATGTTTTATTTAACTACGACTGCTTCATGGCTAAAGGCGTTAAACACAAAAAATAATAAAATTTATTATATCACATTTATAGCAAACACCACTCATATTGTAGAAACAATATGTGATGAGAGCTAAATAACATAAGAAAAATCCGATTACACAGATTTTACGTAATTACATGTCACAGTCACCATTATAACGTTTCCATTATACACAAAAAAATACACATTCCAATAAATGAGCAATTTACAATAAACAAGAATGGATCTTGCTATTCTACATATTCAAAACATTATACTAAAAATGTAATGCGTTTATTTTAAATAGTTAGTATAGGGAAATTGTTAGCATATGTTTGATCTGTAATTATCCCTTTGATTTTTGTAAAATAATATTTGAGAGAAGGTGTTAAAGTTAATTACGACCATCTTCAGGTTTTGATTTGTTTATTACAAAAAACGACATGACTTTAATTTCGACGCATGGTTATAAAAAAACTTCGAAACAAGTTTTTTGTTTGCAGAAAATGATATATTATTGCGTCCATTATGGCAGTAACCACAACCTTTAGCCGCAACTTTGTAGATTCACCAAAACGGAAAGCGAAATGGGCGTGAGATAGGTTAGGAAATGTACATTCACGACACGAAGTTTTCGTCCACTGCAATTGGGTTTACCAGACTTTAAAGTTACAATCACTTCTATTACGGGCAGGCAGCCCTTCAGCAGAGGGAATTATCAGAAAGCACGGCTGCGATGCAACAATATGATCTATTCACGGTATCTGAAGACTTTTTGAATAAAAAAAAAAAAAAATCAACATATGTATGCCGTTCTTGGTTGTTTCATAAATATGTCATGTATCACAAAAGTTTTAAACATGTTTTAACATAAAAATACCTAATTTTTTATTAAATATAACTTTTGCTCATATTTAACGCATAAATAAAAATATTTCCTTTATAAATAATATGGACAGAAACAGGGGGAAATAAGTGTGTTGGTAATACTTAGTAAGAAACAGTTCTTATGCAAATTATTATTACACTGTGTGCCCACTAATGCGATGCGTCGTCCCTTTGGTGTAAATTTGTAGACTCGGTTAAGCTCGGGTTTGCATCAGGCGGAGGAATATCCTGGAAGTAGAACTTTAGCAGGACGTCGAAAAAATTGGAAGTAACCGTGAATGGAGTGTAGTCATCGAGCGATGCGTCACGCAATTAGCAACTGAGCGTTCCAGAAGGTTACTCAAGGTTATCGATTTCCAAACAATGTCGTCAGCTAAGTGAAGTTGCATTTTCCGTCACGAGGCATGCGGGTCACCGTTTCGCGCCGTGGCCATCAGCAGCGTTACGTCGAGGTACAGTTTGTTTCCATACAGTCATGGATTCGAATTATTTTATCATAAGGAAAGACGAAAAATGTCAAAGTCAGCACTGTTTTGCACAGATTAAAGATAACAGGTAGAATCCGCCAGAAAGTTTTTCTATCACAGTTTCTTTACTCGTGTCTGTTCACTGATAATTTAACCAAATTTTTATGAATTTATTTTTATTTAAGTTATTTATTATATATAAGACGTGTTGTCTGTTTTTAAGTATACACTTTCAAATATGTTATTCGTTCATTTGTGACATCCAAAACCAATGTGGATTATTATTTTTCTAACCCACTGTGATAGACATAATACATGGAATCGTACTAAAAAAATCAGAGTTTCTTTTCTCAGAAAGCTGAAAGGTTTTGTAATGAAGACACGAGGGCAATTTGCTTGGCATTTTTATGTAGTAAGATAGCCGATATTACAAAGTTACGTACATGCAACGAAACGTGTAGGTGGACAATAACTGTATGTAAATGCAACCACAGTTGCAGCACTAAATTTCAAGGTTAAAATTAAATCATAGATGAAAGACTGTCTTGCGTATAGAATTGTACAGAGAACTGGAGAGATCGTAAAACGGGATTTACTCGTAGGTCTGAAGAGAATGTTTTCGCTTCCATACTCCGGTGGAGGAGAGATATCGGCGAAGTTCTCTCTCTCTATCTCTATCTCTATCTCTATCTCTATCTCTATCTCTCTCTCTCTCTCTCTCTCTCTCTCGGAGCGTCCTTTAGAACCGAGGCGAGAACTGTAGGTTTAATAATTGTATCCACGGCAAAGCGGCATTTCACTGGCATCCTCTGAACAACAGTATAGTGTCCACGGCGGTCACAAACTCGTCAAAGAGATATCACCTTTCGAGCTGCATCATTTCATCTCCGCGTCGACAAAACGTCTCGTGCGATGGCACGACGATTCACCAACACGTTTTGACCTTCTACCGTTTAATCACATACTAATAATCATCTGAAACTGACATTTACTGAAACACTTAATTATACCTCTTAACTACTATCAAGATAATTTTTATATTTTAGAATTAGTGACAGCAATATCTGGGGATTCATTTGGCGCCAGTATGAATGTGTTACTTCTGCTATTCGACAGTATTATATTTGAAACGCCATGCAGTATTTCTGGCTAAAAATAAACCCACAACAAAAGAAAGACTGAATAATTTTCTATCTCAGTTCTGACCAAAATAAGTATCTTTTCATTGTGGTTGAACTCCATTCGAATAAACGGCCATGGCTTGTGTACACAGAGGGTCGAGGTCTAAAATCGGGAATTATTCAACTGACAACATTTAAACAACGGCCCCAAGTTACGAATTTCATACTTGGGCTCTCTTTGCACGGAAAGTCTGTAAAATGTGTTACAATAAATTGTAGTCTATGTGAATTTCCACGGAACGGCCGTAAAATTGTTGCAATAACTTATAGTGGCCGTAGGCAATATAAATTTGCTAATTATTTGGTTTTTAAATCACTGATACGTGCGACAATTGGGTCCAATGATCATTACATTTAAAATGATGATGTAAAGGCTACACTTTTGATTTTTGGTCGGGTCGGGTAATTTTTCTCTAGTAGAAAACTTTCCTTTCAGGGTTTAGAACTGGGTGCTACATATTCTGATATTTAAATTCAAAATAGCTACAAGTTATATCCTAATCGCCGGCGAACAATATGCCAGGCTTAAAATAAATTTCTTTGTGGTGTTCCTAAGACTTCAACAAACACTTCAGATGAAATGAAATATTGCGCTCGTATTACTTTTTCAAATTTTTTTGCAACAATATTTAAGTTTCAAATGCTGATCATTCTCCTGGAATAATATGCGAAGGTTATTTTTTAACTGATTAGGAATTTTTACCTAATTGTTATTCACATTGTATCACAAAATATTGAAATGTCTTAAAAATACAGAAACAAAATTTTACTAATTGAACAGCCTTAAGCGTTCCTCAGAGTTGGTTCAATCTGGGCTCGTTGTCCAGCATCTGTCTCCTCTCCAAGAACTAATTCCACCAACGTAAAAAAGTCATCTCGGCAGGGAGTTTCACTGTTCACTCTGCAATTTTTAAAAACTTTCTCTGAAAACCGCATGCAAAAACTTAAGCACTCCGCGTGAGGCCGGGAACTAATTAGTGCGTCAGAACGTTGCGACACTCATTCCCTATCCTGCCACCAGGGCGCCCCTGTTCAGAACGGCCAGACAGCCTTCAAGTACCTGCTTGCCAGTAATCCTCCATTCACACAAACTTTGTAACGAGTCAATATTGCAATTACACAGTTGTAATGCTGATTGAAACCACTTGACATGGGTTAGTTATTTTTTTGTAGGAATGATAAATTTAATTTACTAATATCCAAGGGGGTGTACTTAATATTAGCCATAAATTTAATATTATAATTTATTAATAACATATAACAAAATTTTAATTTAACTTTCGTGGTCGTAATTTTTTTTTTCCTCTCAGTCATTTTTTAACCTTCCACCACATTTTTAAATAAACATTCCCATTAAAGTAATTAACACAGTGTATGTTTTTCACCGGATTCAAAAGTTAACGTCTAAGGCTTCGATAAAATATATTTATTGACTATTATTCAAAATGATAGTGCTTCAATAAGTGCTCACTTTACCGTGAATAGCCGATACTTTAATTTCAAAACAAGTATAAAACGCTTGTGATACATAACGTAATTATAAAACAACGAAACACCACAATGATGGAGTAATTTTTTAAAGGTTTGATTCAAATAGTGTGAAGAAACCGCGAATAAATTATTGTTACAAAACGCTAGAGGGGCGCATCTGAGTTCGCGGGGAATGGAGGTCTAAATAAAAATATAGAACTGAAATTGATCTTAATTTATTCACACAGCTACTATTTACAGCATTAATCTATCTATCTCCACATTTCTGAATGAGCGCAATATTTAATGTATATTTTTGCTCTAATTAACGTCCTTCTTAACGCCTCTGTTTGGTTATAGTCAATTACCTAATACTCATCATTAACACTTTTACTCCGTCCGTTGCCATCATTTGTAATACCTTACACTCTTGCATCTAGTCTAATAGTCCAGCCTGCCAGTAGCACTCTTCACTGCTTGATACTCGCAGTCGCAGATTTCCTTTACGCTGGTTACTTCTCCCGCCGCTCGTCGTCTATCGCTGAAGCTCAGCCACTAATCCATTCAACAACAATAACCCGGAGGCCCATCGCATTATTTATACTCTCCTGGCCTTGACCTGGAAAGATCGATGCGCCCCGAGTCACACTTAGAGAAACTAGGTCGGAAAACCACTAGAACATTCTTCAGATAAATACAGAAACGCAACTCAAACAAGGTCAGCAGCGCGTCCCGTAAAATGCTTTTCGTGTCGGCTCGCTTTTTTCGTAATAGATACTTGGCTCTTGGTTTACCGCGCCTTTAATTCAAAACATTCCACTGACTTGCCGCGGCCGCTATCATATAACTGCTTTCCTTCACTTCCACTCGCTCGCACGGGATGCGTATCAGTGCGCGCGTAATAATATACAACTTATACCCGTGTGCCAAGGTACAATGTTTCTCTTAATCTCGGGCAGAAGCTTTTACGAGACCTGCTATCCGAGCTTCCATGCAAGCAGGTATGGCGATTTGTATGGAACAATAACCTGTCCCACGATACTTGCTGCCATACAAGTAAACGCCCGCGCATTTGTTTTCTTTCACGTCTGCAAGTGCGGTCTCATGACGGACTTCGCTCACAGCTTCTGCAATATACGTTATTCACAGAGCCATATTGTTTTGCTGAGTTGATTCGTAATTTTTGTGTTAAACACTCATGTTAGTCATAATTTTCACATAAGACTGTTATAGCATCATTAAACATATTCGCGGTGTTTTTATTTTCTGTTTACTATATTCTGGTTTAATGGTCTTACTGCTGCTTCTCAAAACCAAGCGAAAAGTAATTGCAACGATCGTCAATTCCTCGCTCCACTACCATTTCTCTAATTGACTAAAATTTCAACCTTGTAGGAAACCTTCCACAGAAAATCACACAGGGCCACTTACGACAACGTCCAGCAGTCGGCTCAACATCCATAGGACAATCCATACCAGCGGCCATGCAAGCATGCATGGAATCTTACAAGAAAACTTCCATCGTAGCACCTGGGCTACCGCAGTGAATATAGAGTTGCTCAGTTATGGAAGAACCAACTAAACAAATAGAACAAAATGTCGGAACTTTCCCGAAAACATTTGTGGAGTTTAGAGCAGTAATGCATCATTAATAATTTATTAGTATGTGTATTTAAAAAATAAGGTATGTAAATGCCAAGGACGACGTGGCTATTATTCATAATGGATAATACATGCTTTTTGTATTTGCCGCTATTATGCCTGCAATACGGTCAAGTTACAACACCTTGTGTATTGTTATTCTGCATTCACAAAGGAATTCATTCAGGGTTTTACGCCGTTTTAGTTTACTAAGTTCGTGGGTTTTGAAACAGGAATTAATATTTTAATGTGGAAAAGTAGATACGCAAAAAAAGTTTGAATACGTAGCACGACGATATAAAGTGAAAAGTATTAGATTCGCGAGTTAGTTAGCATAAAAGAGCTTCTTTGGGATTATTTTTGTTACTTTTTTACGACTCTATGGAGTAGCTTTTCAACTTCTGTTATCTGTTTGAGCCGCTGTTTCACAAAAGTTTTCTTTCTCCGTCTCTATCTCTCTCTCTATATATATCTAGCTTTCCCTATCCCGTACTTTTCGTTTTCCCGGGGCGAATGGCATACGAGTTTCATTTTCCTCAGATATGTTTATATTCATGTCCACCGCATGCGTGTTATTTCTACCAGCAAAAATCAACTGTGTAGGAAAACCAAGGACTAAAATAAAATTTTCCAGAAATTTTCATACTTTTGTGTATCCTCATGAAAAATTACTTTTTTTTAAATAAAAACTGTTATAAAATTTAATCATAAAATTTGTAAGATTTACGAAAATATTAAATAACTGTAACTAACACTTTATTATGTCACAATGCCTTGCATTTCGTAACATCATCATCCTCATACATGTTTCATACAATCTGATCTGCAATTTAACTACGCAGTCTGAAATATTCCATTTTAAAATGCCTGTAGTGTTTTTAATAGCTGGTGGTTACTTTTTAATCGAACAAAACTATCAAGTTGATTTCAAATGCACGTAGCTCTACTCAAAATTTCTCAAGAAATTAATTATTTATGCTTATATGTACTTATTCAAGGCTGTTTTCCATAGCTATAATTTCATGGACTGCGACATTTAGTTGTACTAGTCAAAAACAGATATGTATCAGGACGAGCATTCAGTTAGTTGTGAAAGGGTATATTTTAAACTTGGTGGTTTGCGACTGATTAAAATGTAATATTATAGAAACAAACATTTAGTGCAATGAAAATATTGTGCTGAATATACTTACTCTCTTGTTCTGTTCCGATCCCACTAACGCGCACGTTCACACAAGAAGAACGAAATGTTGACGTACGTTGCAAGATAAAATGAATTAAAACGAAGTGAAGTTGGCAATGGCTTTGCATGTTGTAAATATGCAAGTTTGGAGGTTTTAAAATTACTTGTTTAAGTAATAGTTCTATTCTAGTTCTTTTGTGCCATATAATTAGAATATATTAGCGCTTGGATGTCGAAAATCTGATGTATAGTTCGTGAGTTAAGGTTCTTCAAAGTTTTGAGGCGTAGGACATAACCTTAAAGATGCGGTCATGGCTTTCATTCAAAGAAACGTAACATATTTTTGCATTCCAATACATATTCAATAACGCAACTTTTATATTTAACCATTTGATTTTAAACTGCAAATACTTTTCTTTAAGGGAGATTTATTCCAAGTCTATTGTCACCCAGCGCACTGAACCGGTCAATTTCTGAGTGCTGATTAGTTGAGTATTTTGAAGCACAGTAAGCGGTTCCGGCATTTTCAACCTTTCTGTGTATTACCGGTTTTCAGTAATCCAGATGTAATTTTTCTTACATCCACATGATATATACGGAACTTTACAAGTTGCAAATGCATGGGATGTGTGTTTATTAGCTCCGAAATTAAATTCTAGGCTTACAAGCAAATGCACTACAAAATTTTTAAAACATTTCACAAACTGCACGAAGCAATGTTGCGACGTGGAAAATTCTGCTGTTTGTGCTGGAGTTACACGAGAACAAGAGCTCTGAATAAAACATTTTACATTTCATGAAGCTAGCGTCAGCCTTGGGAGAAACAGTTTTTGAATAATGCAGAGAGGCAGAGTTCGGACCGCCTACATACAAGTCAGCACTATTCGCTTATACTTTCAGTAAAAGAAAAAAAAAATAAAAAAAAAATAAAAAAAATCAAAAAAAAAAAATAAAATAAAAAAATCAACAGCATTATTTGTGTGGAGTAATTAATCGAAACACGTTCGAGATGTGTAGACGTTGACTTGGAAGGGAAAAAAAGACGAAACATAAGCAAACACGAAGAGTAGTATTTAATTAAGTTTACTTCATACAACGATTCTCAGATGAAGTCACCCATGACGTTCAGGTAGCATTCCGATTGTCGGGGAAGAGACGTTTCTGTTGCTACCTGAGCCATTTCTCAAATGCACCCTTTACGTCCTTGTCAGTGTCAAAATTTCTTTCATTGAATAATTTATTTAATGGTCTAATAAGCACTCAGTATGGGCTGTATGCAGGATTTGCTAGGAGTTGTTCGGCGGTACAGCCTAGAGACGAGATAGATGCATCCGAAATGGTAGGCGAATCAGACATGGGAGTAATCAGTCGTGTGACGAGAACAGTCCGAGAATATGAGTAAATTCCCGGAAACGAGTGGCAGCCCCATTCCAAAAGGCGCCATTCCCCGAGAAGACGTAGTCGTGCGCCGGATGGCGACGAGGCAAGCAGTCAGTCTGTCAGTAAGTCAATAGTGACATCACCGGAGAGAGAACCCAGGAACAGCTGAAACTTCATGTGTAACTTCCCGAGACAAACCCAGTAAAAGTGCCGAGAACTTATGAGTTCATTTCCGAAAACATAGTGGCAGTTTTCGAGGTGGGGAAGGCAGAAACGCGAGCCGGACCATTGCGGACGTCGCCGCAGCCGAGGAGACGCGCTCTCCTACGAGTAATGCCAGCCGAGGTAGCCGAGAAAGCACAAGTCCCGGAAAACCCATCCTGGACTTTCGAGAGAGTCAGTCAAAGCCACAGTAAGAAGCCAGCTGAGTACAGCACGCCAACGAGAGTCAGTCCGAGGGCCTGACAATGGGCCACCCAACTCACCATGCCTCAACTGCCTNGTCAAAGCCACAGTAAGAAGCCAGCTGAGTACAGCACGCCAACGAGAGTCAGTCCGAGGGCCTGACAATGGGCCACCCAACTCGCCATGCCTCAACTGCCAACGAAGACAACTCACGAAAAGTTGCAGTCACAGATAAGTAGAGAAACGTCTCCCTTCAACAAGCTTCCCCGACGCATAGTATTCAGCCCACCAGCCCCCCAGGCTTACGACTAGAGGGGGGCTAAGTCTCGCCAGTGTGTGTAAATAACTATGTGACCTTCAAACAAATAAAATACTGGTGTGTTAAATAACGGAGAATACGAGTACTTGTTTACCCCTAACGCAACAACTACAGGTGCCCTTAGTCTGCACCAAAGTAATTTAACCATATAAACTACTAGCCACCAACCTGTATAACTCAGGTGGCCTAGTAGCGACACTGCCTAAATATAAATTTCTGTTGACCATGGTTAAATTGTTTAATATATGTGGCAAATTTACCTGAATTATTTATGGAGCTGTCATATTGAACATCATTGTCTGACACATATAATCATTCAAGTTTACGTGACCATCTGCTGCATTTATGGTGAGCACAATTTGGTACAAATTAGTTGGAATGTTACAGTGTAACATTTGGTGGGAATCGGTTAAATGATCCTCGAGATATGGTATGAAAATCTCCATAATTTTCGTGTGGCGATCTTCAATAATAGAGGACAAAAAGGTAATGTAGTAGCACATTCGATAATTTTATTAATACAATATACAAAGTTAATATGAAATATATTACATGGTTTTGATTTTCGTAGAAATAGCACACAAAACTAACATTATTTTATTGCTACCATTCTAAAAAGTAGTGTGTCAAACTTAAAAATCTTTACTTTTTATTAGTGGTGCTATCTTACAAAATAGTGAAATGAGGCTTTGCATAGACAAATCTGATGGTTGTAATAGGTACTGCTAGCATACAAAGTTAAGTTGGAATTTGTTTCGTTAATAAAATATAATGAGCTTACATCTTTATATCGGCACCATTTTGAAAATATGTACCAGACATGCTTAAAGCATGTCATTTATCTTCTGCATCTGTACTACTTGTTTGCCAAATTTGGTAGGAGTCAGTAAATTTTTTACCGAAATATGACATAACGTTATTTATTTATACTGCTCTATATTTCAAAATGACCAAAAAATGTGGTTATGCATTGGTATATATGATGGTTGTAGTAAATACTTTCAGTACTTAAAATTAAGCCGAAATTGGTTTAATGGTATGGTAGATGTATCAAATAAACCTAAAATATCTCTATCGCCACCATTTTGAAAATAAGTAACTAATCAAGTTCAGTTACTCAGGTGTACTTGGCATATCATATTTGTAATTACCTGCCAAATCGGGTGAGAATTTGTTTAATAGTTTTCGATATATAGTTTTAATTCACAATTTCTTAATTTGGTGCTATTTTACAAAATGGCGCACCAACAAGAATTTATTTCAAAATTTAATGCTTACTGGAATTTCTGCCAGCATTCAAAATTTGATTTAAATCGATTTGATGGTTCCGAGATATAACATATCACCCCAAATTTCAAAATGGCCACCATTTTGAAAGTAAGTGCTCAGCGAGGTCAAAAACTATAAAAGTGAGATGTCCTTACTTAGCAATATATGTGTAACGAGTTTGGTGAAATTCTGTTCAGGAGTTCAAAAATTTGGGGAGTGGAGGTTACACACACNTATGTGTAACGAGTTTGGTGAAATTCTGTTCAGGAGTTCAAAAATTTGGGGAGTGGAGGTTACACACACACACACGCGCGCAGACACGCAAAGACACACATGCATACACACACACCTACACACACATACACACACCTACACACACATGTACAAATACAGAAAAGTGATCTCATAAGCCTTTATTTCCTTCGGAAAGTAGGCTAAAAAGACCAGCAGTTTGCCATTAAACGTTGTAGAATACACACAATGTGAATCCTAAACGCGAGTGTTGGAATGGAGGAGTTGATAAGACATCAGTTATTTATCTAGGAAACGTCGACATGCACACAGAGTGCGGGTTCAAATACCCCAAACTTTTCTTAATATTATTAAAGGCAAAATTCCTTTTTGTGACAAAATAATCGTGCTTGGTTTATTTTACATCGGAATATTGTCTAAATGGAAAGAGAAGAAAACAATAGAATTGTTATCACAGGTGTTAACAACTAATCAAAACATTTTTTTTGCAGCAACGTAATCCCTGCCTTTTGTTACACAATTAGTCCATGCTAAATTTACATCAACATAAAAATATAATATTATATTAACTACATTAGTTTACTTACAGATAACAAAAAATCACTGCAATACTGTTAGCACAACATTAGAATTATCTGCGTACAAAATATATCTTATACTCTTTATACTGGTTATAAGAATTTATTCACTGAATAAGTGTGATGATGCACTGTGTAGATTTCTTTACGCACTATAACCGTAGTCATTATTGCAGCTGGAGAAAATATACGAAAATAAACTCTCTGAAAAAAAAATAATTATTATAGCGTAGTGTACAGGCTTATCCGTATGAGATAATACAAAATTATTAATATAATAAAAATCTATTAACAACACATTTTTTAAAAATTATTTGGAAGTTACTTAGAATTAAAATTCAAATCTTTTGCCAAATAAATCTTAAATCTCAATGGTTAATTTCTGTGGAAATATTCCAGAATATAGAATAAAATGTGATATCTCAAACGTCTTTATTAAGATGAACTATTCTCAGAATTAAAAAAAATAGCTATAACTTACGCGAAAATGCCACATGGAAGAAAACATTCTATGTTGATAAACCTAGAATGGCTAGTCCAAATGTACGATATCGAGGAACAATATTTATACGATTGAGCCACGAAGTACACGTACATGGTATAGGCTCTGTCGTGTACTATTCATCTTAACGCGATTACAACGTGAATTGCCTTTCAGCGCAATAATACAACATTAAATACACTTTATGTTCGTAAAGAGTTATGAAGGGAGGAGGCTAACCTAATGCAAGAAATCCTTCAAGTGAAGGAGTGTTTCAGTTATAGTAATCTGCAGTTACTTNAAGGGAGGAGGCTAACCTAATGCAAGAAATCCTTCAAGTGAAGGAGTGTTTCAGTTATAGTAATCTGCAGTTACTTAGTTATTGTGGGATTAACTTGCCTGTAGTATTTTACAGTATCAAATAACCAATGACCCACCTTACTGCTTGTGTATTTATTTTAACTATGTACCGATAAGGAATACCGTAAGTTTTTAATTTGCATCGGTANCCCACTTTATTGCTTGTGTATTTATTTTAACTATGTACCGATAAGGAATACCGTAAGTTTTTAATTTGCATCGGTGCTAGCGCATTTCTTAAAATTTCTCATAATTTATTTTTGATTTATTTGTTATTATTAGATTATTTTCTAGCAAAACCACAATAAATATCTTTAAGTTTGTAGCCTATCTCTTCTGTGTTTTTTTAAGTTTATTGCACTGTCAATCAATAATTAATTTAATTAAAGCGAGTACGTGAAGATATTGATATAACATGCGATGTTTCTATAACACCAATTCAGACCCATTAGTTACTATGTGCTAACCTGAAATGTACAAATAAGATTTCAGTGTCGATGTATATTAGTCTCCATAAAAATCAACAATGCATTTAATTCCATCTTGTCAGCTCATAGTTTCTGACGTAGAAGCCATTTCGACAATTTCCGAGAAACTATTGCAAGTACCGAAGGAACTATAANACGGAGAATACGAGTACTTGTTTACCCCTAACGCAACAACTACAGGTGCCCTTAGTCTGCACCAAAGTAATTTAACCATATAAACTACTAGCCACCAACCTGTATAACTCAGGTGGCCTAGTAGCGACACTGCCTAAATACAAATTTCTGTTGACCATGGTTAAATTGTTTAATATATGTGGCAAATTTACCTGAATTATTTATGGAGCTGTCATATNTTGACCATGGTTAAATTGTTTAATATATGTGGCAAATTTACCTGAATTATTTATGGAGCTGTCATATTGAACATCGTTGTCTGACACATATAACCATTCAAGTTTACGTGACCATCTGCTGCATTTATGGTGAGCACAATTTGGTACACATTAGTTGAAATGTTACAGTGTAACATTTGGTGGGGATCGGTTAAATGATCCTCGAGATATGGTATGAAAATCTCCATAATTTTCGTGTGGCGATCTTCAATAATAGAGGACAAAAAGGTAATGTAGTAGCACATTCGATAATTTTATTAATACAATATACAAAGTTAATATGAAATATATTACATAGTTTCGATTTTCGTAGAAATAGCACACAAAACTAAAGTTATTTTATTGCTACCATTCTAAAAATTAGTGTGTCAAACTTAAAAATCTTTACTTTTTATTAGTGGTGCTATCTTACAAAATAGTGAAATGAGGCTTTGCATAGACAAATCTGATGGTTGTAATAGGTACTGCTAGCATACAAAGTTAAGTTGGAATTTGTTTCGTTGATAAAATATAATGAGCTTAAATCTTTATATCGGAACCATTTTGAAAATATGTGCCAGACATGCTTAAAACATGTCATTTATCTTCTGCATCAGTACTACTTGTTTGCCAAATTTGGTAGGAGTCAGTAAATTTTTTACCGAAATATGACATAACGTTATTTATTTATACTGCTCTATATTTCAAAATGACCAAAAAAATGTGGTTATGCATTGGTATATATGATGGTTGTAGTAAATACTTTCAGTACTTAAAATTAAGCCGAAATTGGTTTAATGGTATGGTAGATGTATCAAATAAATCTAAAATATCTCTATCGCCACCATTTTGAAAATAAGTAACTAATCAAGTTCAGTTACTCAGGTGTACTTGGCATATCATATTTGTAATTACCTGCCAAATCGGGTGAGAATTTGTTTAATAGTTTTCGATATATAGTTTTAATTCACAATTTCTTAATTTGGTGATATTTTACAAAATGGCGCACCAACAAGTATTTATTTCAAAATTTAATTCTTACTTGATGTTCTGCCAGCATTCAAAATTTGGTTTAAATCGATTTGATGGTTCCCGAGATATAACATATCACCCCAAAATTTAAAAATGACCACCATTTTGAAAGTAAGTGCTCAGCGAGGTCAAAAACTATACAAGTGAGATGTCCTTACAGCAATATATGTGTAACGAGTTTGGTGAAATTCTGTTCAGGAGTTCAAAAATTTGGGGAGTGGAGGTTACACACACACACACACGCGCGCAGACACGCAAAGACACACATGCATACACACACCTACACACACCTACACACACACATACACACACCTACACACACATGTACAAATACAGGAAAGTGATCTCATAAGCCTTTATTTCCTTCTGAAAGTAGGCTAAAAAGACCAGCAGTTTGCCATTACACGTTGTAGAATACACACAATGTGAATCCTAAACGCGGGTGTTGGAATGGAGGAGTTGATAAGACATCAATTATTTATCTAGGAGACGTCGACATGAACACAGAGCGCGGATTCAAATACCCCAAACTTTTATAAATATTATTGAAGGCAAAATTCCTTTTTGTGACAAAATTATCGTGCTTAGTTTATTTTACATCGGAATATTGTCTAAATGAAAAGAGAAGAAAACAATAGAATTGTTATCACAGGTGTTAACAACTAATCAAAATATTTTTTTTGCAGCAACGTAATCCCTGCCTTAATGTTGACATTAGTCAGGAAGTTATATTGTTACACAATTAGTCCATGCTAAATTTACATCACTATCAAAATATAATATTATATTAATTACATTAGTTTACTTACAGATAACAAAAATCACTGCAATACTGTTAGCACAACATTAGAATTATCTGTGTACAAAATATATCTTATACCTTTTATACTGGTTATAAGAATTTATTCACTGAATAAGTGTGATGATGCACTGTGTAGATTTCTTTAAGCACTATAACCGTAGTCATTATTACAGCTGGAGAAAATATACGAAAATAAACTCTCTGAAAACAAAAATAATTATTATAGCGTAGTGTACAGGCTTATCCGTATGAGATAATACAAAATTATTAATATGATAAAAATCGATAAACAACACATTTTTTTAAAATTATTTGCAAGTTACTTAGAATTAAAATTCAAATCTTTTGCCAAAGAAATCTTAAATATCAATGTTTAATTTCTGTGGAAATATTCCAGAATATAGAATAAAATGTGATATCTCAAACGTCTTTATTAAGATGAACTATTCTCAGAATTTACAAAAAATAGCTGTAACTTACGCGAAAATGCCACATGGAAGAAAACATTCTATGTTGATAAACCTAGAATGGCTAGTCCAAATGTACGATATCGAGGAACAATATTTATAAGATTGAGCCACGAAGTGCACGTACATGGTATAGGCTCTGTCGTGTAATATTCGTCTTAACGCGATTATAACGTGAATTGCCTTTCAGAGCAATAATACAACATTAAATACACTTTATGTTCGTAAAGAGTTATAAAGGGAGGAGGCTAACCTAATGCAAGAAATCCTTCAAGTGAAGGAGTGTTTCAGTTATAGTAATCTGCAGTTACTTAGTTATTGTGGGATTAACTTGCCTGTAGTATTTTACAGTATCAAATAACCAATGACCCACCTTACTGCTTGTGTATTTATTTTAACTATGTACCGATAAGGAATACCGTAAGTTTTTAATTTGCATCGGTACTAGCGCATTTCTTAAAATTTCTCATAATTTATTTTTGATTTATTTGTTAGTATTAGATTATTTTCTAGCAAAACCACAATAAATCTCTTTAAGTTTGTAGCCTATCTCTTCTGTGTTTTTTTTAAGTTTATTGCACTGTCAATAAATAATTAATTTAATTAAAGGGAGTACGTGAAGATATTGATATAACATGCGATGTTTCTATAACACCAATTCAGACCCATTAGTTACTATGTGCTAACCTGAAATGTACGAAAAAGATTTCAGTGTCGATGTATATTAGTCTCCATAAAAATCAACAATACATTTCATTCCATCTTCTCAGCTCATAGTTTCTGACGTAGAAGCCATTTCGACAATTTCCGAGAAACTATTGCAAGTACCGAAGGAACTATAANTCAGCTCATAGTTTCTGACGTAGAAGCCATTTCGACAATTTCCGAGAAACTATTGCAAGTACCGAAGGAACTATAACAAGTTTTGGAGAAACTATTTAAACTTCCAAACAATACTGTTGCAAATTATGGAGACAATATTCAGAACTGAAGAAATACCGGTACAAATTGAGGAAAAAAATATTTCAAGTTCATCATACACAGCTGCAAATAAAGGAGGATAATACAAATTTCGGAGACACAACTACAAGTTCACGGAAGCTGTGAACTGTTTTGTGGGTCTAGGGACACCCTCAAATTGAAAACAGCACGCCACCTTCGAATTATAGAATTTACGTTTAAGAGAACTTATCTTATATTTGTATATATATAGAAAATAAATTCAAATTAGTCAATTTGGGGAACTCTTCCTAATGTTTAAATTTCGTGATATTTTTTTCTCTAATCTGGCAAACCTCACGTAAAATTTTGACTTCATGAAACAAAATAACCTCTATCAAGTTTTTAACTTATACTTAATATTAGGCACCTCTTAAAAATGTTATTGACACTAATAAAGCTCTAGGGAACTCGGAAAGAGGCACAACCATCACTTACAACAGGCGAAAACTGTTATTACATAATTAATTCTCCTCGTAGTTGTAGATTTCTGATACCAGCACGTATGTTATTACATTGGAAATCTTAAAATTCAATTTTCAAAGTAATATTTTTTTATATGAAACCGTTTCTGAAAGCTAACCCAGAAGTTTTTAAGTGCCACGCTGAAAAACATTTCGAGTAGATCGTTTCGAGAAAACTTTCCTTCATTAAATTGCACGCACGGACTAGCGGCGAATGGCATGCGTTTTTTTTCCCCTCCGGGTATTTCGCGAGAATTGTATCGTTTTATCTTGGTGCCTGTCCATCCACTGTGCCACCACAGCTTAACCTCGTCTGCCGTCAAGTTGGGAAGAGCGCTTAAGTACTTCTCTTCGCAGCAGGTTGTTTTAATTAAAATTTCTTTCTCCCGTTTCTCTTTATTCTATAACCTCATTCTTCGAAAACCCTCTAATTGGTCGCTGCAGTTTCTGGCACGTGCGCGTTGCATTGCAATTATTTTACTCCTGAAAAATGAAATACAGGATTTCTAGTGTGAAATGTAACTGCGCCCATAAACACACGACGTCAGGGTTTAAAGACTGGACGTGCTGCCAATTTAAATTATTTGAGCTTTTATTCACCGCTCTTTCATCCAATGATTTAAAGAATTTTCATTCCCGGTTCTTTCACCAAGTGAACTGAAGAGCCATAATTTGAGAGAATACTCGATTCACCACGCGTATGGTACACCCATTCATCAAAGACTTGACCATTTCATGGCGTGAATTTTTATCAGAGCACNTCGATTCACCACGCGTATGGTACACCCATTCATCAAAGACTTGACCATTTCATGGCGTGAATTTTTATCAGAGCATGTTTGCGTGCGCAATACTTTATTTCTTGTCCTTTTCGGAACACCCGGAATAAATACTTCATGGTAAAAAAAATGGCGTATTGAAATACCGGACTTACTTACAGATACGAAAATTATTAAGAAAATATAAGTATAATTTTATATTTTGCCCGACCGTTTTGTCTCAGTGGAATCACGAGTCTAACGTATTATAATGTTTGGGGCACCACAACAGATACACAATAGTCCTGTGATGAAGACATGTTAATGATGTATTGTAAAGCTCGACATGTGATACATCGTTTCATTACAGTACCCATTAATACACGTCAGTCTACACTACANTGATGTATTGTAAAGCTCGACATGTGATACATCGTTTCATTACAGTACCCATTAATACACGTCAGTCTACACTACAAACACAAGAGTCAAACTAACGGCCCACAATGGGGATCTACAACACTTTGTTAGACGGGCGGAAATTACATAAGATATTCAAAGTGTCTGCCGTTCAATCGCTGGCATGCGGCCGCACGCCACGGAATATAACCTTGCACATTATTCAACATCTCCTCATCGACTGTAGTAATCGAGGCATGAAGTTCTACCACCATATCTGCAGCGTCACCAGGTGTAGCCCCGTAGATTCACGGGGCCGTTGCAACCAAACGGTTGGTCATAATACAAAATGGCCCGTATACTTTCTTCACAATTTTCACTTCTTTACGCAGTCCCCGGTGTTACAATCGGCCTTATTTTTTTAACCCTTTCAGACCCACTTTAATTTATTGTTTCAGGAGTTGCAAACAAAACAATTTATGATGCACGCTGTCCTTAAGTCGGCACATCACTTGTTTCGTTGTCACAACCAATGATCTGTAGGCTGTTTGTTCAGATACAGTAATATGAACAAATTATTAGCTAGACCAGTAAGACGGTTTGCGTATCATTTTCCCACAGGTAAGATCATTGGTCATTGATCTTCGCAGTGTGTAGTACAGACCGAAAGTTACCTGCACGCACGTGATGCACACAATTGTGCACATTGAGTCTGAATGGGCTAAACACGTTGTATACAAGCAGACGTATAGACACGTATAGACAGCAGAGGTTATTTCAACATGAAGCACTACAGCGGCGTTGCTTGCACGAGTTCTGATGATTTGCTGTCGCATTTAGTACTTACAGACTTGCAACAGACCCCTGTGCTAAAACTGCATCGCGTAAAATAAAGACGATACGAAATGGGTCACGCGGCATTCCATTACTTGTTGGTCGCTCCTCCTCTCCTCCNCATCGCGTAAAATAAAGACGATACGAAATGGGTCACGCGGCATTCCATTACTTGTTGGTCGCTCCTCCTCTCCTCTCCCTCCGGTGTTATCAAAGAGACCAGCGCCACTCAGTGATGCCGTGCAAATATTTTGGATACGTTTCATTATATTTGTTGAGAGTAGTGAACTCGGGCGGACAGAACTAAATACACCCATTGTTATTNATTTTGGATACGTTTCATTATATTTGTTGAGAGTAGTGAACTCGGGCGGACAGAACTAAATACACCCATTGTTATTAAGTTGCCAGAACTTAATAACTCCTACGAAAAGCTAAAGTGCACGGGTGATTTAACACTTATTTCCCACAAACATTAAATGGTAAATTTTTTGATGGGCAACCTCCTTAAGCAACGAGCCGTGGAATTCTTTGATATTCTACCCCAAACGCCAGCGCCGAGGCAGATGGTACTTCAGTATACAAAGGTGAAGCAGTCGCTTATATCGCGAACTCAAGTCGCGCACGCCAGCAAAATGGCGCCAGTAGACGGTAACATGTTGGAACGTCGTTCGTCAGCCGACGCCTGGTAACCTGCTCGCCTGCCAGCAGCCCAGCCAATAAGGAGTCTTTCGCAGCATGCAGTAGCCAATCAGACACTAGGTACGTTCCCAGAACCTCGTGCAGCCGATCAGATAACGGGTACGCTCAGATCAAAGGAACCGCGACACCATTTCGTTTCTGTATACTTATCGGCTCCGTGTCTGAGGTTTGTCGTAATAAAATTTCTTGATTTTTTTCTTTACTTCGAAGGGAGAATGCAAAAATGAAGAATGATACGTGGAGTAGGGAATGATAGGGGCTCTGTGTCACCTTAGTACAGAACCCAAGTGCCCACAATTTCTAGTCTCTCGCCAGAGTTGGGCTTGTGCCGTCGCCTGCCACACCTTCGCACCACACTGCTACGCACTTAAAGCCGACGGGAATTTTTTTCACCCAAACGATCCGTTAACATAAGGAAACGTAGTCCGCAGTAACGAAATGCAGAATTGATCTCTGTAAACAATATATATGGTAACTTTTCCGTTGCCCACGAACGTGGTCGAGGAAAAATGAAGCGCCCGTTGCCGCTACTAAAAAAAAAAAAGATGGTTCCTGTGACAATTATAGATATTTACGCCGCTTACACATATAAATGAAAAATACGTAACTTGAGCAGTACTTCCTGTAACAATGAGGAGCACTTCAAAATCTCTTATAAGGCAATAAACTGAAAATTTTTTTGCGTCATTAAAATGCAACAGTCTAGACTAATAAGTGTTTGATGCAAGATCTTTGTTCCTGTCTGAAGCTCTCTCGCGGACAACGATTGTATTACTTTTATTTTAATTTTATTTTCAATATAAGCATTACTTAACGAAAATGTAAGGTTCCTTAGCTAACGTCTAAAAATAAAGGGGACTAAAAATATCGTTAATTCAACACTCATTGAACATTTCGTACATTTGGTACTTTTAAATGAGTTGTGCCAATGACCATGGGTGAGCCACCGTGCAATACGCTAAACTATCACGGAAAATATCTGCTATGATTGCACATTTCATTTCGAAGGCTTTAACGTGGTTGAAAAATTTTCTTGAGGTGGCTGTATCATAGAAGTGACATTCACGTGGAGCTTGAATATACGAAATGGGCTGCTGTGGTGTAGTGGTTAGACTACTAGCCTCCCACCTAGGCGAAACGGGTTCGATTCTCGGCGCTCCTGGATTTTCGCATGTGGGAATCGCAGTGGACGATGCCACTGGTCGGANGGCGAAACGGGTTCGATTCTCGGCGCTCCTGGATTTTCGCATGTGGGAATCGCAGTGGACGATGCCACTGGTCGGAAGGTTTTCTCGGGGATCTTCCGTTTTCCCCGCCCTTGCATTCCGGCGCTGCTCCATACTCCCTTAACCTCACCCTCATCGGCTCTCAAGACCTCGATGTTAAGAGCCACCCAAATCTCTCCATTCCACTTGTATATGCAAGTAAAATAGAATAATTGCAAGACCGTTTAATTCATGAAATGATGAGTGCCCNCAAGTAAAATAGAATAATTGCACGACCGTTTAATTCATGAAATGATGAGTGCTCCCGCAATGTTTTACATTTGTCCATTTGCCTACCACATAGGCTTGAAACTCTCATTCTCGCAGAAGTTAGTTGATGGAGAATGTGGGGTGGGGCGAGGTTACAGCACTAATACGAAAAATCACTAAGTTTTATAAGTAGTGCCTATTTTAATATTTTTCTTTAATATTTTCTCCCGTAATTATAAACTACAGATAAGAAATTATAACTTGAGCAAAATTAATCAGCATTTAATGGGCGCAAATAAATATGCCTCAGCAGTTGCAAGAAGTAAAATTTGTTATAGTTAGACACTAGAAAAAATTATTTGTGGCTGCTACAAAATGTTTTGTTGGTATATTCCCAGCCAAATAATTTTGTGAAGAAGAAAAAAAATTAGCCACCAAAAAATTAATATCTAGAGGCCACGACTGTTTAGTGGTGACAACTAAAAATGTTTGCGTTCACCACAAAATAATTTGGCTGTGTATACCAACAGATCATTTTGTAGCCGCCACAAAGTTTTTTTTTCAGTGGCAATCGGAACTACAGTTTTATGTACATTAACGGGACATAAGTGATTTCATTAATTGTANAAATTATTTGTGGCTGCTACAAAATGTTTTGTTGGTATATTCCCAGCCAAATAATTTTGTGAAGAAGAAAAAAAAGTAGCCACCAAAAAATTAATATCTAGAGGCCACAACTGTTTAGTGGTGACAACTAAAAATGTTTGCGTTCACCACAAAATAATTTGGCTGTGTATACCAACAGATCATTTTGTAGCCGCCACGAAGTTTTTTTTTCAGTGGCAATCGGAACTACAGTTTTATGTACATTAACGGGACATAAGTGATTTCATTAATTGTANAAGTTTTTTTTTCAGTGGCAATCGGAACTACAGTTTTATGTACATTAACGGGACATAAGTGATTTCATTAATTGTATTTAAATTAGAAGTTAACTGTTGTCTTGTCGGAAAAAGGCCGTTCCTGTGAATTGTATGCCTGTCCATGTAGCGGCAGACCGCGAAACCTCAATGTGTCAGTCTAAAAATAATATTTTTACGTAAAATTTTGGAATGAAGAGTGATTGAGTGTTATGTTCAACGCTAAATAAAGCACTACTGCCGCGCTTGTATATACGCGCGCAATGGAAGGAACAGTACACTAGTTACTAGAGTGTTCAGTACATATCGTATAGCTAGGGCCAGTGACTTTTCGCGTAAAAATCGGAGCACACAGTAGACTTCAATACTATATGCACACCTCAGCTGTTGTTATACCTCCATTGGCTGCTAGTGCCGTGTCCGTCTTTGACCAAGCCACTCAGGACTAAGTAACTCCGACACTGAACCTTCGTGATTAGTGCGCAAACGGTTAACACGGGCCAGAACATTTTTAAGTCAATCAAAGAAGCTGAACGACCCTACCGTGATTTGGATTGTATCTTGTCTCGAAATCTTTTCGCGAAATATCACTGCCCCACTTATAGGCTTTGGCCAAAAAAAAATTTATTTTATATTTTTACTGCATACAGTAAGTCAACTTTTAAACATTGTCAACGGTTTCTTTATTCCTACAAAAAAAATCAGCACACAGTTCTTTGAATATGTACATGTCAAAATTACAATTTTACTGTTATATAAATGTAGAAATAATAAAAAATAACCTAAAGAAATGATATAATTCACACAGAAAGAATATGCTAAGAGTTATTTTAGGGCGTCTATAAAATCGTACNATAACCTAAAGAAATGATATAATTCACACAGAAAGAATATGCTAAGAGTTATTTTAGGGCGTCTATAAAATCGTAAAAGAAATATTTTTGTAATTAAAAAATTGCTGAAATTTAGGAAATTATTGCAAGTTTTTTACTTGTGGCTACACCATAATTTTTCTAAAATAACTTTTGCTAAACGTACCTTAAAACGAATTAGATAAGACCTTTCGGTAGCCCTTGTTAAATTTTATGCAAATAGTTTAGTTTATTTTATGTGTATATTACAGCAACAGTAATTTTGCAAAAACCGCGCTATCTGAAAAAGTTATATGTAAGGAAAAATGTGCACAATATGCGGTATAAATATAAGATAAATTATTTCGTGGACAACGCTCTTAAGTTTGTTTACTTCGATGAAATTGTTTGGAAGTGACTGAAAAATTAATTTTCATTTTTAAAAAAAGAACACATTTTGTAGGATCTTAACGAACAGTTCTGCGATCACCACTCTTTTATACTACAAACCTTCTCCCAGTGTTCAAGGTGGACACCTAATTAAAGAAACATAAGAGGCATTTCAACGGAAGCCATGAAAACGTCAAGGCCCGAAACGAACGGGTACATAGAATGAAAATTCTGCACGTTTCCAGACTTCGGGCTCGACAGTCCGGTAACGGTGTATTGGACTCCGGCGAAATTATCTTTCCTTTCCGAGGGCGCGGAGTTAAATTTTCATTCTCTCCGTCTAGCGTTCGTTCCTTGGTCGAAGGGCAGAGGACCGAACTAAACTGGCGCTCGTAAAATTCTTCTTCTTTAACGACCTTTACTACTCCAGCTTTTCCTCGTCTTTTCGCTCCGTTTCTTCTCTTTCCTTGTGAACGCCCTTCGTTATTTAGGACCCGAGACGAGAAGATAGCTTTCCGACCTGGCCCTGATCCCTCTTAGAAGGATATATCGCCCCCGACAATTAGCTTCATTTGCTGTTTTCTTAAGAATCTCGGAACATGCGACAGCTCTCGGGGCTTACACAACACGCGCAAACGAAACTAACACGAATTTAATTTTCGCCCCCCCCCCCACTGGCGTAGGGTTCACAACAAACACGTTTCGTGTTCCTCCGTGTTCAAAAAATTGGCACACCTTGACGGTTTCTAAATTATGAAAGTAAAATGTGTACTTCTGTGGAAACACGAAGGCAGTCACCGTTTGGTGTGGGGCGCCCTAGACTAATGCCAACCAGAACACAACCTGTAATCAAGGTAATGGTTTAGTCGAGACGAGGGATTAAGAAGTAACTTAAACAGTGGCGGATCTAAAGGGACGAGGGGCTTCGGGGGGCTTTAGCAGCCACCCTACTCCCCCACCCTACACCCCCAGGAAGTTGGCTCTACAATAAATGAAACGAGATTATTCTTTAAACCAAGAAGATATTCAATACCACAGTTTTAATACACACTCCGCATTTTAGCTTAAAAAGTATTTTAATAGACTATCCACAAACTACCGACGTATATTCAGCGTTAGAACTTACTGCTTACTGTTACACATATGGTTCTAACGTGATGCACAGTGCCCCCTCTTTAAGTAGCCCCCTCCATAATGTGTTTTCATATTCACCACTGTGTTTGACAATTAGGTCGTTAGTGCCCATGAAAACAAGATGTCAATAGTATTGCGAAGCGAACGGAAGTAAACGGTGGAGGGAAACGGAAGTAGCCAGAGAAAGTCTCTTTGGCAACGTCCGCTGCGTTTCTCACATGTGAAAAGCAACGGTGCGATCCTTCCAGGAATAGAGTCCGTATCGCTATAATTAGACCGGCGAACCAACCGCTCGGCCACTAAGCCCCTTTGGGGCCGCAGTGGCGCAGCGGCTAGAGCGCTCGCCTCCCACCAAGACGAACTGGGTTCGATTCCCGACAGGGTTCACTCCTGGATTTTCGTACGTGAGGATCGTATTGGAATCGTAGTCGGGCGGGTTTTCTCGATAATCCCCCGTTCCCCCCGCATTATCATTCCGGCGCTACTCCATACTTACCTCGCTTCATCCTCGTCGGCTCTCAAGAACTCGTTAAGAGCCGCCAAATCTCCAAATCTCTCAACTAAGTTCTTCGCTCGCCAGCCATTACCCCAAGCTGATTGGAGAAGATGGAAAGAGGTATTAAAGAAACGCACTGTGACAGAAGAGTGATAAAATTTGCATGTTTTCGACACGGAAACAGATAAGCATAGCCATAAACAATTAACAGGTTACGAAATATTGTACACGTTTCTGATGTCAGCGATTATTATTATGTTACAACACTTCGCATAATTTGTGCTGTTACGTAGGTTATCTAAAGAAATTACAACGACTTTTCATTTNCACTTAGCAACATTTTTGCTGTTACGTAGGTTATCTAAAGAAATAACATCGACTTTTCATGTGGACAAGTGCAGCGCATAAAAAAATTACGTGATTACAACTCTTGAACTAGGAAACCAACGTGTGACCGAGCAGGTCAAGCAAATAAGTGTGAACAGTAAAAACCTTTTATTTTATGCTTGATTCAAAGCCAGTTTTGCTCTAGCTGTACTATTTTGGTCCATACTATAGGGTTAAGGGGCCGCGGTTATGTAGTGGTTAGACTACTCGCCTCCCACCTAGGCGAGTGACCAATTTGATAACACGTGGCACCAGCTAAAGAGCGAATTTTTTTAACGTTTATATTACACGGTAATATATTTCGTATAAGCTTGTGCATGGCTTGCCATGTCAACTGTTATACCAACTTGTAGGGCAGCAGTCATGGCATTTGTTGCCTTGTACGACCGGATTTCATACNCAAGTGCAGCGCATAAAAAAATTACGTGATTACAACTCTTGAACTAGGAAACCAACGTGTGACCGAGCAGGTCAAACAAATAAGTGTGAACAGTAAAAAACTTTTATTTTATGCTTGATTCAAAGCCAGTTTTGCTCTAGATGTGCTATTTTGGTCCATACTCTAGGGGTAAGGGGCCGCGGTTATGTAGTGGTTAGACTACTCGCCTCCCACCTAGGCGAGGGACCAATTTGATAACACGTGGCACCAGCTAAAGAGCAACTTTTTTTAACGTTTATATTACACGGTAATATATTTCGTATAAGCTTGTGCACGGTATGCCATGTCAACTGTTATACCAACTTGTAGGGCAGCAGTCATGGCATTTGTTGCCTTGTACGACCGGATTTCATACNCAAGTGCAGCGCATAAAAAAATTACGTGATTACAACTCTTGAACTAGGAAACCAACGTGTGACCGAGCAGGTCAAGCAAATAAGTGTGAACAGTAAAAACCTTTTATTTTATGCTTGATTCAAAGCCAGTTTTGCTCTAGCTGTACTATTTTGGTCCATACTATAGGGTTAAGGGGCCGCGGTTATGTAGTGGTTAGACTACTCGCCTCCCACCTAGGCGAGTGACCAATTTGATAACACGTGGCACCAGCTAAAGAGCGAATTTTTTTAACGTTTATATTACACGGTAATATATTTCGTATAAGCTTGTGCATGGCTTGCCATGTCAACTGTTATACCAACTTGTAGGGCAGCAGTCATGGCATTTGTTGCCTTGTACGACCGGATTTCATACCAAGTGCGGTAATGGGATTGTCGTATTTCTCGTGGCAGGTTCCATGCCAACTTTCGTATCTCACTAATCACAGTTTAGTTTTAGAGCGCAGGGCGCTTCCCGTGTCCACTACTTGAAACGAATTGAAGATAAGAGAATAAAAATTACCTTCATCTCGATTACTCATCGATGAAGCTAAACCTTCACTCAATTTACTTTGAAATACGGCAACGTCAAGAAATATTGACGATGGCCCCTTTTGAATACTGTTTGAAGTGTACACAAGACATAAAACACTACCCCATCTAAAAAATTCCTATACGAAGATTTCCGAAATCGTTTATAATACTGTTCATTTATTTAAAGTTACGTGTATTTTCCTGTTGTGCTAGCGTAGTAGTAGAGTCCTCGTATTTCCAGCGATGGACATAAATTATATATCCTGAAATAATTTTTTTTTTAAATTTATTAATTGCGGTTTACAACTTAGAGTAAAGAAGCAATTATGTTATGAGAACTGTAACAAATTAAATTTACGATTTAAAATATAACCTCTTGATTTCACATTACCGTTTTCACATCGTGCAAAAACATCTACATGGATCAAACTGTTCTGTCAATAGTAATGAAGCAATGTTAATATGTGTTGTTTTTTCCCAGCACGCAAGTTACAAGCTACCGCATTCACCGCGAACTGTATGATCATCCGCGTAATGATAGTACACAAGCTACTGTCGTGTAACAGGACTTTCATGCTGGCTTGCATAGCGGTTGGTATGCAGAATTGTGCATCATACCTTACAGAAGTTTGTACAATAGCACAAGCATGACAGCAGGTATCGCGTAATATCGGCTTTACTGCGGCTGCCCACCACAAAAGGAAATGTTGTCACTTAATTATCAATATTAATCTTTAAATTATCCAATGTGTTTTAATGGCGCCTGATCACAAATAACATGTAGGAAGCAACAGTGTGTTTCAGGTTTTATTTTCTCAATTTTTCTCCAAAGCGTAAATTATTTTTTTCCCGAAATTGATATGGCTTAAAAGAGTAATTGTTTTGACATAATTTGTTAGTTATAAATTCTCCTGTACGTAATTTTTTAATAATATTTAAAGAAGCGTAGGGCACCCAAACGTCATAAAATAACATATATTTCAGGAAAAGCGGCGAACAACAGTTCGAATACTCACATAAAGAGAATATTAGAAAAATAAATGTACGTTCGTGCAAGTGTCTTCGTGTGATGAACATTTCGTCTGGGACATAATTCCACTAGTAATAACAATAAAACAGTTAGAAAAACGTTTTAGGAATCTGTAATCAGAAGTTTTTTCTCCATAGAGTATTGAAGAGAGGGAAATTATATTTCTCTTCTAAAATACAACAGTGACAATAAGTTATTTTTATTTGCATACTTTTTTTAATAATTGATGTTTCATTAGATGGTTACATATTTTCCTATAATCACTCGTTATTCAAAAATAAACATCGAAATGGAAATAAGTGACAAAACAGCATTTCGAGCTTTCATAGAAAGCTTGTGATACAATCCGTTTTACATGAGAGATGCTGCGAATGATGCAAAATATAGCATTTAGAAAGGACATTTGCGCTTGGCGGACATAACGTAGGCTAATTTGTAAACACAGTTTTCGTTACTTGTAACTGCGAACGGAGACAGCGAAAAAAAAAACCTTATATGTTTTTCGTAGCGATGTCCCGACCATCTCAAGTGCTAACGGTCGTAGATTCCAAGCTCATCTGGACCACCACCCACCAACAGCGGGAGGAACATCAGAAGTCGGACTTGCAGCAAAGTTTTCTCATTAAGATGCATGGTCCAGATACGCTCACATTTGCGAAGGAAATTTTGCAGTTGCACTTCCTCTTGTAAGCAACCAAACTTTAACCGTCCGAAGTCACCAAAATATCGGTCATTACGCGCAATACGCTGGGCACAACAAAAAATTCAACTAAACAAGAGTATCGAAATTGGTAATGAAGCATCCCTTATTAGCGTAGTTACAAAAATAACTAATGATGTAAAAAATAATATGCAAAGCGTTATGTAAGCTCATTACAATTCTCTTCCTTTTTATTTTGTGTGCATTGCCGTGGTTCTTGAAATAAACCTATGCCGAAACAAGACCTTGTATAAATGATTATAATATTAATTTTGTTCAAATATATTTAATTAAGTTTTAATAATGTTGAAACTTATCAGTGTTTGCTGCCGTTTTATACGAGGGTTAAAGTATTCTTTGTTATTTGGTAATGTTTCCTAACCAAGCTTTATACAGTAAAAGTACCTACTATACTATCTAATCAAAAGTATTAGGGTAATTATAAAGCCCACGAAACATTTTTAAAAAATCGGCACACTTAAATGTTTCAGAAAAATGTAATGACTGACACACCACGTGAAAGACAAACTCTCAAGAGTTTTTTTCTTTTTTTGGCGTGGCGCTGGCGGGGTAGCTGTGAAAACCGCCTACAGGGGCGACATTAACCGTAGTTGCTGAAATGGTGGCGAACCAGGCAGAGAAACCGTTTTGTGTGCTGTAATTTGCTCGTTGCGAGTCGGTAGTGCGTGTGCGAAGAGCTTTCTGTGCCACGTACCACACGGCACCGCCAGTTTACGTCATCATAGTGGAGTGGTACATGAAATTCGAGAAGGATGGTTGCGTGTGCGATGCAAAACGTTTGGGCCGACCTGGCGTGTCGGAACAGACAGTGGACTGTGTGAGAAAGCGATGCGGCGTAGTCCCAGAAAGTCAGCCTACCGAGCTAGTGCGGAATTGATCATCTTTCAGCCAACAGTGTCGAAAGTCCTTCGTAAACGGTCGAGTGCCAAGCCGTGCAAATTGCAGCTCCTGCAAGCCACGAGCCACGACGACAAATTGCTCCGACCGCAGTTCCGCATTGATATGCATAACCATCTGGACGGATACGACTTCGGAAACAAATCGATGTCCAGTGACGAGTGAACTTTCCATATTCCAGGAAAGGTCAAACCGACACAGCACGCGCACGTGGGGAACAGAGAATCCATCNCGCCAGTTTACGTCATCATAGTGGAGTGGTACATGAAATTCGAGAAGGATGGTTGCGTGTGCGATGCAAAACGTTCGGGCCGACCTGGCGTGTCGGAACAGACAGTGGACTGTGTGAGAAAGCGATGCGGCGTAGTCCCAGAAAGTCAGCCTACCGAGCTAGTGCGGAATTGATCATCTCTCAGCCAACAGTGTCGAAAGTCCTTCGTAAACGGTCGAATGCCAAGCCGTGCAAATTGCAGCTCTTGCAAGCCACGAGCCACGACGACAAATTGCTCCGACCGCAGTTCCGCATTCATATGCAGAACCATCTGGACGGATACGACTTCGGAAACACATCGATGTCCGGTGACGAGTGAACTTTCCATATTCCAGGANCGCAGTTCCGCATTCATATGCAGAACCATCTGGACGGATACGACTTCGGAAACACATCGATGTCCGGTGACGAGTGAACTTTCCATATTCCAGGAAAGGTCAAACCGACAGAGCACGCGCACGTGGGTGACAGAGAATCCATCACGCAACTCTCGGGCACGTCGTCCCGGGACTCGCCGAAGGTCGACGTGTACTGCGCCACGTTCAACGAGACAGTTTATGGCCCCTCCTTCTTCTCCGAGAGAGCTGTCAACGGCGTGACCCATCTCGACATGCTGCAGTTGTGGCTCGTGCCGCAACTGGAAGTTGGTGTGGCAGGGATTTTCTCTTCCAACAAGATGGCGCCCACAGTTTTGCACGAGGTTACCCGAGTGAAGNTGGCGCCTCCACACATTTCCACAGTTTTGCACGAGGTTACCCGAGTGAAGGTTGCCGCATCGCTGGACAGGCCGTGTGGCGGCCACTGACGGGAACAATACTCCGGTGGCCACACCGCTGCCGCGGGACTTGAAGCGCTGCGATTCATTCTTGTGGGGTTACGTCGAGGACCAAGTTTACGTTCCCTCCTCTACCGCAGAACCTCGATGTCTTGCGACACCGCAGCTGTGCTCACCGTCACTCCTGATACGCTGGGTCGGGTATCGGCAGAAATGGACTGCATACATATTGTGTGCGCGCCGTTTGACGAAGAGTGGACACGTATAACATTGATAAAGACTGCGATAAAACTCTGCGAGAGTTTATCTTTCACGCAGTGAGTCATCTATTACATGTTTCTAAACTATTTGTGGGTACCGGATTTTTTAAATTGTTTCATGGATTTTTCAATTACCCAGTACTAGAGCGCTCAAAATAAGTAAATTTTGGTTTGACGCTTCTGCTTCCCAGCTTTCCTGATGTATCTAACTGACACATANAGAGCGCTCAAAATAAGTAAATTTTGGTTTGACGCTTCTGCTTCCCAGCTTTCCTGATGTATCTAACTGACACATATATATTTATAACTTAAACTTAAATGTAAATCAGTATTTATTCTGAAGAGGATTATGTGCATTTGAATGTGGAGATACGCCAACTAGTTTACTACAGATATGTTACAAAATTATTTACAACGTGTAACTGAAGAAAAATTTATAAAACTGCTACTGATTTTTTAAATTATTTCTTGGAAATTACTGTTGCTTATTTTGCGCTCAGTTTCTAGGAATGTAAGTACAAATTCACACTTAACTCGACCGTTTTCGAGGATTTTGCGGACAATCTATTTAATGAAGAAGTTTAATTCCTCGTATCTAGGTAAGATTCCTAGTGGATACAAGTAAAACGTACACCTAGCTACTTGTCTAAGAATGTATATTCTTGTTCAGAATTCTGGATGCATATGAGTATTGTCCCGTCCCGATCGTTTACTAAAGTTCGCGTTTTGATATGCCCTTCATATTTATTAAGTTCTGTTACTTGAACTTTCTGTTTTTGACATTGGATACATCGAATAAATCCACAAAATAGAAAAACCAAATTTTGGGAAGAATTATAAAATAATATCTTATTTTGATTTAGAGCCGATGTTTTGATTTCCTCTCAGATTTATCCACAAATGTATTTTTAAAATAAAAAGATTTAATGAATAAAAAATATAATTAATTGAATTTTTAATTTACTACGTTGTAATACGAATCCATTCTGTTGTTTGAAAACTAGCCAACCTTGTTCAAATAATTATTATAACTTTAAAAAATGTATTAATATTTTTCTCAGAAATTATACAGGTACAGATAACAAATTTAGTATTAAAACTTACAATTATTTGTTGTAACTTAATTAAGTCATGGTGTTCCACCGGAATTTACAGTTTGATATCTAGTAAAACTCATTATTTTAAAAAGTAGTAAAATTAATAAAATGACTTATTAAAACTACGTATTTTAAATTGTTGAGTTATAATACCACGAAACTCTTGTGTGGTTCTCCATTCTGACCTTCAGTAAGTCCTAAACACAACGGTAACTGTGAGATGCTTACCCTATAAAAAAATTACATTGCCAAAGCTGCAGCTTAATGATCGTAACAAGAAATCTAAACGTTCACATACAAGCTCTCATCTTAGTCATATTAGTTCCAGCCCATCAAAACCATTCTNCGTAACAAGAAATCTAAACGTTCACATACAAGCTCTCATCTTAGTCATATTAGTTCCAGCCCATCAAAACCATTCTAGTAGTTGAAGTACCTGCTCAAGCTGTGATGTAATCCGCCGTTTCCATAAATGACCATGATTAAGGAAATATCACTCATTGCACACCTGTGGATTATGTAGTCTTTTCTAGCTGTCATACAGGGAATAATAACCAATGCTAAATTCTTTAAAGCGAAACACTCCTGTCTGTAAGCATTGTGGGGGGTAATTGTGGTTATAAATTCCGTACACGAGTGAGGTGGAATTTAAATTCCCACCTCCCCCATTTTTTTTTAGAAAGGTGGCCAAAGATGGTAGTTTCAATTTCCTCTGGAAGCGAGTTTTTGCGTATAGTGCGGCATAGTCTGTTTGCCACGGTGATGATGAGATTCAGAACTTTCAGTGCCAGGGACTTGAACTTTAACTTTAAATTGCATCATTGGCTTCGTATAACGAGGTGCATTAGCTTGTTATATCCTTTCGTAGTTAGACATATACATTACCATAAGTATATACAGGTTGCCTATTATTCAATGAAAGAAGGCACCTCGTCAGATGTGACTAACGTGTGCTGGTACAATAATTTAAAGGCTGAGCACTTTTGAAAGCCCTTCTTAAGATCTAATTGTATGAAAGTTGTGTATTATTCCGCCTTATGTAAAGTGAAACACTAAAATTATTATAAAAGTTAATTTTTTACAAATCTGCTCATTTTTACTGCGTATGCCTTAAAAAACCAGAAAAAAAAATTCAGTTTCCACATACGTTTATTTAACACTTAATTCAACGATAAGTCATGGAACTACTTTCTCTCCGCCGTTAACAACTTTACTGGGCGCGTCCCTGCCGATGTATCCGTTCAAGTACACGCAGGGACAGTGATATTTTCCAAAAGTTAATTTCAAAAGTGCTCAGATAACCGTGAACAGCTTATAGTTGAAAAGCACAATGGTTGATCCAGAGCGGTAATTTGTATAAGAAAAGCAGTTCTACCTGTGGGGCCCCGCTAGTGTGGGCAAGAGCACTTGTAATAGAAAATTGCGTGGTGCGCATATTTTTTTTTACCTCGATGTTAGTAAATTCGCATTTCCAAGACCTTTATGAACGCTTCTATGACGTGTTTTCTTTCGAAGAGTACAGACATGAGTATCACTGCGACAGTTTTACTAAGCGCTTGTGTGAGAGCATCTCTGCGCGTCCCCCAGTCAAAGGTGGTCCGGGGAGAATTTTTTCACGGAGAAAACCCATATGGTTAGAGACCTGGAAAATTCGCGTGTCCAATGACCTGCAGGCTAGACTCTACAGTCTTACGTACAAATATGCCGACATTAACCGCGCATTCGTTGTATACTGTCACAGTGGAAGGCGACAGTTGAGCACCGTTCTCCAGAAGGTGTCAAACACCGTGTGGACTAATGGCTAAAGTTATATAAACTTACCTGTTTTGAATTGTAGCTTGTCCCAAAATGAATCCGCGAATTCTTCAGGTCTCTAAACGTGGTTTGTTTCAAATGACCTACCTCCAAATAAAGGCTCGTTTTGAATAGAGTAACAGTCGTTAACCAGAAAACTTATTTCACACTTACAAGTGTGCACATGTCAAAAAAGACTCTGCCTATTTTTTATTTCTTCTTAAATTAATACAATAGTTCTTAATTGGTCTTCAGAGTCTATCCATCATATAATTAAAGACGGGTGTTGAGTAAAAAAACCGATACCACATGCAGTCAAACCGATACTTTCATTGTGTATACGTTCCGTAAAGTTTGCGTTTAAGTTACAATACGTCTTGAGCAACAACTTGCCTTAGGTATTACTTGGTAATCTAGAAAATCTATTATAAGAGAATTGTATTACTTTTTCTGTCATTTGTTTGCAGTCACATCGTAATGTTATTTATCAAATAAATCTACACACTAGTAAACACGGCCTTAACACTATTACGTACGTATGAAATGACATTCGCAGTGTAAGAATTATGACTACCAGGGAAAATACAGCATTCTCTCCTGTCTCGCCCGTTTTTCTTATTATTGCGCTCTTGGTGGGTTTTCCGAGACGAAACCCGTAATTTTCTCCAGCACACAAATAAGGCTGGTGTGTTTACGGCCAGCTCATGCTTCTCGACTCCATGGTCCCGCTCATGCCGTCCAATATAGTCCCTCGCCGCGCTGTTCCGCAGGCGTTTTATATCTCGCGGTTCAGTGATAAAGTAGCGGAACGCCGCGCAGCAGAACGCGTCGCGCCTCCGCCAGGGGCGCCAGTGTCGCGTCGTCGGTGCAGCGACCGGCATAAAATATGACGCGTGGCTGCGAGTTCTCGGCCTTATTTTTCCAGGCGTACATTTTAACACGTTACATAATTTTTTTCGTAGTTACGTGGATTAATAGTCTGAATAAAGTATGACAATAGAGGAAAAGTAATTTTCAAACAAGAAAGAAACAATTTTAATGAATTCAAAATGTATTTCATTTCACTTGTCCTTCATATTTCAGTATGCCAGAAAAATAATACGCTAGGTCAAAGCTCACCATGATTTTTTCATGTTCTTAGAATGTCATGAAGAATATTTCTTGGAAATCTGTCGTGCGTTTTGCATTTATAACTTAACGGGGCCGCGGTGGCTGAGGAGTGGTTAGACTGCTCGCCTCCTATCAAGGCGAACCGGGCTCAATCCCCGGCTGGGCCACTCCCAGATTTTCGCAAGTGGGAATCATGCCGGATAATGCCGCTGGTCGATGGGTTTTCTCGGTGATCTCCCATTTCCCCCACCCTTACATTCCAGCGCTGCTCCATTCTCACCTCATTTCACCCTCTTCGGCTGTCAATATCTCGTTGTTAAGAGCCGCTCAAATCTATCAACCCAACAACAACTGAATTCTATTTTTATAAAGTCAAATTTTCCAGATTTTTGAGAAATTTTAACGTGCCATTCCTATGCCATCACTGTATACTTTAGCTGAAAGCAAACTTTGTGTTAAAGTAAAGTTTTGAAATTTGTACAAATCAAGATTTTAAGTTAAATTCTCATATTAACACTCAAAAAAATACTTCAAACCGAATTGTAGAAAAAAAAACCTGGCTTTCGAACAGCTTTAACGCGTAAACACAATTACGTGGTAGAATGCGTATACAATCCGCGGTCCAACATTGAAATGTTATTTTGCCAAAAACTCTATAAAAAAGTAGATCTGATTGTAGTTCAGTGCACTGTTTATAAAGATCACCAATAGAAAGGTATTTTGAAATTTTATTTCCTTAGGTAATGATGACAGAGTTTTAACGCAAATAGAATTTATTTGATTTAAACTAGATATTTTAAAAAATCACGAAACTATGTCTAAACAAACGGTGAGTTCANATTACGTGGTAGAATGCGTATACAATCCGCGGTCCAACATTGAAATGTTATTTTGCCAAAAACTCTATAAAAAAGTAGATCTGATTGTAGTTCAGTGCACTGTTTATAAAGATCACCAATAGAAAGGTATTTTGAAATTTTATTTCCTTAGGTAATGATGACAGAGTTTTAATGCAAATAGAATTTATTTGATTTAAACTAGATATTTTAAAAAATCACGAAACTATGTCTAAACAAACGGTGAGTTCANGCAAATAGAATTTATTTGATTTAAACTAGATATTTTAAAAAATCACGAAACTATGTCTAAACAAACGGTGAGTTCACTGTTTGACCAATCAATTTTGACCGTTCTAATTGCGATGGGCAAGGGAATTTTGGGGAGATACGCAGAAGATAAAAGTAATTCTACCTCATCTTGAGTCTATGAGGTTGATGTTGTTAGGTCTACGCCATCTTGAATTTACTTTCATTTTACCACAAAATAATTTCTAGGTTAATTTTTAAAACATGCCAGACAAGGGAAAAGGTATTCCTAAACGTTATTTTAAAATCTAAATGATTTGTACATATTTATTTTTGTCACACAACGTTCACCAGAATTAATGTGCCAAATACTGGCAGGTGATTATTTGCGAAAAATAAGGTGAGGTATACATTGACAAACACTATTGTGTTTTGAATATTAAGGTAGGTATGAAGAAAAGTTTGAAATGCATGCATTAAAAATTATTAGGAAGTACTTGATATGGAGCGACAAAAAATGGAATCGTATTTCATGTTACGGAGATTGCAAATCTGTTAACATGTGCTTGGTCAAATCGCCCCCCCCCCCTTCATAGGTTAAACAGACGTAGTCAGTGTGTTTTCGCAGGTAACTTTGGAACATTAGGCGGCAATGAAAAATTCTTGGCAAATTTTTACTCACCATGGCAAAATAAAGACAAAATGTCCTTTTGTCCGTACTCGCTCCTTAAACCGTTTCCGAGAAAACGTGACTCAAAATGTCGGAGGTGCGGTGTAGCCCTGCGAGTGTAGGCAACACACATGCCACCTACGCCGCTCTATGTGGATGTAAGTAATGGTTAATCTGAGGGAGGATAAACATAGAGAATGGGGAACAGAGTACAAATAGGAGGAATACATGACACACGTGTATGTTGTATGTAGTACGGCGAAGCACGTCCTCGTCAAATGCCGCCGTTCGCCTTGTCCGTGATGCTCCAGCATCCGGCCGCGGCACTGTTGTCNGCGAAGCACGTCCTCGTCAAATGCCGCCGTTCGCCTTGTCCGTGATGCTCCAGCATCCGGCCGCGGCACTGTTGTTGAGCCTTCATTCCTGCAATCTCTGGTGGAGCTCTGCACATGTCGCGCAGGAGAGTTGATGAAGCGGTGGATAGCTTCACTGCTTGCCTTGCCTTGGCTGCTCCGTACACGAGGTGCGTGTTGGCTGGCTCCAATGTCGTATAACGTCACATGCTTCCACAACCAGCTGCAGGCGCATACTGACTTGTCAGCAGCCGAGCTCACCTCCACGCAGGCACCGATTGCCTTCTCACCTGTTTCCTCAGCCACTTGTGGCGTAGGTGGTGGTAGTGTTGCCTTCCCCCCTCCCCCGGCCCAACCCCCTCCACCGAGATTGGCGTTTTATCAAAAATGTTTTACCGGAGCGAGTTCGGACAAGTGGACCCTTTGTCTTAATTCTACCATGTTGAGTAATACTTTGCCTTGAATTTTCATTACCGCCTAGTATTCCAAAGTTATACGCGGAAATAGGGCGACCACCCATGCTTAACTAATGAAGAGGGACCAGTTGACCAACCACATTTTAACAGATCGATTTAAAATCTCCATTTTATGAAACATGATTCCGATTTTCGTCACTCCGTTTCCAGTACCTCCCGATATTTTTACATTCACGAATTTCAAACTTTGATTCTGAATGCTGCATCCACCCCTTCATATTTACCACACAATAGTGTTTATCACTGTATAGCCTACCTTAATTTTTAATACGGAATCACCTCCTTGAATTTGGCACATGAATTATGGTCAACGGTGAACGTACTTTGCCATTATTGGAAGTACTCTCTCTAACGCGAGAAGTCGTGGATAAAACTTACTAGCAGAAACTTTGGAAATTTATTTATATAGTCGTATCTATGTGCAACAAAAGTTTAAATCCTGATATCAAAATTTAAAAAAATTATACGTAACTGAAAAAATGAAGATGACGAGGAGCCATTTATTTTAAGAGCATGTAATATATAAAGCGCACGAAAATCGTATTACCAAAATTGAAAAATTGACACAGAGTAATGTTACAAGACACTATAAATCAATAATTTCACAAAAGTGGTAAGCTAGCACGAGGTTATTTTTGACGTGGGATTGTAATTTGATGTAATATGTTTATAAAATGATACCAACAGAAACGTGAGAAACAGCATTCTTCAGAACTGATTGTTTCAGGAATTAAAAAAAATATTTTTGTTTGGAACAATTTACGGGAACATACTAGCTGCATCAAATCGCGGGTCATTGTCAAGGCGCCCAATAGCCTGGTTTACGAATTGCATTGCACTGTGTTTGATACAAATGTTTCCGAAAGTAATTTATGTTCGTGTTCGCTGGGCACGAAAGGAAATCGTATTCGAAATTCGCAGCTAAGAATTCTCCACGCCCCCAAACAACCCGAAGAATAGCGTGCACGCCATTTCATTGCTTTGCGCATTACGATGGAGGGGTATACTTGATGCTCATGGCATTGTCGCCCTTATGGCTCTTGTCTTTTTGTGTCCCGAACCCGGAATATAGCTTCAAGGAGGACGGGAGTCTTATCGCAGAAAGCGTAGGAGAAAAAACTGAAAACTGGTCGCATCGACGACGAAGATGTCAACGACTGCCCATAACACCGGTATGAGAGTGCCTTCCCGTTCAGGTCGATCTGCCTTCAAATGGAGGCGATCCACAGAATATCGTCCGCTTTCTCGCAACATAAATGAAATATAAAACTCCCCGTTTATATTGGCGTAGAAAAAATCTGCTGAAAAATATTTTTCCTTCGCTGTTTCTGTACTTCGCTTCTTTCCTGACCGTCTTTTTTTTTTTTTTTTTTTTTTTT
Source organism: Clitarchus hookeri (assembly GCA_002778355.1). NCBI lineage: Eukaryota > Metazoa > Arthropoda > Insecta > Phasmatodea > Phasmatidae > Clitarchus > Clitarchus hookeri. Next base: position 314,072 of record NQII01001621.1, read on the forward strand.
TTTTTGGTGGAACGTGAACTACCTACACACACGTAAATGTACACGGCGTGTAAAATTATTTCCAGGTTATGTACTCGGCACGTGTTGTGATTAGCAGAAGCGGTTATGCACGTCTATGCAGCGTTTATTGTTTAAATGAGGATCACATAAGTAACATGCAGGGATTTTACTTTCAAGGCGTGGACTTTATACAGTTTCAAAAAAGTTCTTGCCAAATTCACGGTCATTATCTGCGTGTTTTTAGCTTCCGGGTTGTAGCTTCGTCACCATCGAATTTTGTCCCTACAACCAACCTGTTAAATAAATTGCCCGCTATTAAAAAAAAAAAAACGTATCGTAGTAAAACATTTTTCGAGAACTCTCGGCAAAATTACGAACGCGTTGCTTTTTCAACGTTGGACTTTCTGTAAACCTGAAAAACTTTCCCGTGCATTCAACAAAGCTCTCCGTAAATTTGGAAGTTAGTTTTTCTGTACTTCCCGTTTAAAAAATGAGATTACGACAAAAATATTTAATCCTCTTTATGCCGGTGGTATACTATGCACAGAAAAAAAATTTAACAAATCCAAAATATTATATTCTGGAGCGAGGTTTGACCACGAAACAGAATTTTGCATCCGTATTTCATGCCACTCACCCTATCGATTATTGCGACAGCGTAGGGTATAAATATGTTATTTTCAGATGACACACATTACTTTATTCATCTTCTTATGTCTGATGTTTGTGACTCTTAAGTGCTGTAGTAAATGTTATAGGTAAACCTGTGTTCATATACATGATCGTGCCATAAATTGCAGCTACTTTGCATAAATATCCGTCATCACGACTCTCCTATCCAAGTCATCCCTTAAATTTGGTTTGTTTTAGTATTTCCTCTATAACTCTTCTAGTATTGATCTGAAATCTTGAAACCTTGTGAAATTCTCTTTGTAGTTTTGGAACATTAGCTAAATGAGTATGGTGATTACTGATTACTTTGAAATTGTGTACATCATACCCTAAAGTTTGAGTGAAAGTAAAAACAAACATATAAAATAAAACAAATAAAAGAGCTATAAAATTATATATACTCGAATAAGATTTGCAAGCGAGCTTTGTGGCTAATGTCATAAAACTTTTCATTCTGACTAGGCTAAAGATTGATGCATTCAGTAATTAATATTTCTCGGAGTTCACTATTACAGCGTAAATAGGTAGAATTCGTTGAGCTTATTTTAAACACGGTTGACAGATACAGATAGATATAATGCTAACTCATGTAATTATAAAAACTGAAGTTCTAAACCAGAAAAGCGTNACGGTTGACAGATACAGATAGATATAATGCTAACTCATGTAATTATAAAAACTGAAGTTCTAAACCAGAAAAGCGTATGTTACGTGCAAAGACAAAAAAAAAAAATTCAAATACTTGCCAGGGAAGTACTAAGCCATGAATGTTTACAGGGAATTTTATATTCCGCGGGTATAAAGTTCCTGGAATCGTTTCGACAGTTACGTAACCTGTGTTTAACAACCAGGAAAATGTCGTTATTTCAGACCTAACGTATCAAATTAATAGCATTGGCTATTTGTTGACCGGATAATTCAATTAATTATGTGAATAAGTGGATAAATTATTTCAAATAATTAAATTTCTTTTTTATTTGCAGCTTTATGTGCGTGTAGAACAGCAATTCTCTTAAAAGCTTTTCCACTTTAAAACAGGATTTTCTTTTATCCTTCATGAAAGCGACTTTGCAGCTTAAAGAGAGCGACTCGAAAGAACGAAAATGTGGTGGGCTTTGAAGTTGCAGCACTTGAGATTTGAAAGCCATAAGAGCGCGTCAGAAAGTTCTAGTTTTTTTCTCATAGCACAAAATAAACATACAAAATGCAGTTTTCCGATTCACTTCAGAACTCTTTTTCATTGTGCATGAAACTCTATAGACAGTGAAAATAAATTAAAAAATACGTATTAAAATTAAGAGAAAACATAAAGTTCGTGAGATTATTTAAATTAGCACTTTTACACATGTTTTTAAAAACAATGCTTGCAAATGATTCTAAAATAATTTTGGGGTTTTACTTGTGTGTGTGTATATATATATATATATATATATATGTATATACATATATATTTAAAATATTCATCAGAGAAAGTTACACTGGTTCATTCCGACGGCTGGGTTGACGATATAATCGTAACAGGCCCTATGCGGACGACACATATTGAAAAATAGTGGTTCTATATTATAGCAGCATAAAAGTAAAATAACATCATGACACTAACCATCGCTACAAAATCGACAGTTTTCCACGTCTGAATAATCTCCGTCCTGGACGAGAATTGAACCTACAAAATTTGATATAACTCAGACGCTCTGAATGGCTTGGATCTGGCTAATATAAATATTATTTACTATTATCCTAACTCGCGTGGGTATACTAGATTAATACAATAGATGTNTTGGATCTGGCTAATATAAATATTATTTACTATTATCCTAACTCGCGTGGGTATACTAGATTAATACAATAGATGTTGGTTAACGTATTATTTTTGTGGAAAAACGATTTTGCTGAGAATACTGTAAAAAGTCTGTGGTTTTATCTACTTCGCGATTTAACGAACGGAACATTTTTAAAACAGTCATNGCTGAGAATACTGTAAAAAGTCTGTGGTTTTATCTACTTCGCGATTTAACGAACGGAACATTTTTAAAACAGTCATATAAACATATTCAGCGGACTACCACATTTATTTTAAAGGAAATCTGGCTGACATAAAAATAATCTTGGCAATGAACCGAGAAATTTGCCCTACGTTAACTTCTAACTAAATTTGATTTGCTTGTATTTGTGATCACTGATATCTGTCTCATCTGTTTAATACGCACCATATTCAAATCTGTGTGGCACGAATGACGTTTCCTTGAAAGATTCCTTAAAGATTGCACGAAAGCTGGTGTGGATGGTTCTAAGAAAAAATTAAGCCTACTCCCGGCCGTTTCCATGGACGTTTTGGTAACTGACCGTGTGCAATTTTTAGCTGAAGGTTTCCTACAAGGTGGAAACTTAGGTCACGCAGAGAGAGAGAGAGAGAGAGAGAGAGAGAGAGAGAGANAGCTGAAGGTTTCCTACAAGGTGGAAACTTAGGTCACGCAGAGAGAGAGAGAGAGAGAGAGAGAGAGAGAGAGAGGGAGAGAGAGAGGGAGAGAGAGAGATTGTGTGTGTGTGTGATAGGGGAGCGGGAAGTTTCGTGTTAGTAGGGTGCTCTTAAAAACGATAGTTGTAGTTTCAATTTATTTTTTTTGCTGTAAAAATCCGTGTTAATTAATACACAAAGTTCCTAATCATCACAAAATAACTAGGCTTTGTGAGACTGAGATCGTGGTTGTTGTGCATAATAATTTTTTTCCAGGTATTTTCGCGTGTGGCAACATAACAAAACCAAACCCTTGTGCACTCGCACGCAGCGCCCCGCGTAAAAGGAAGTCGCGTGCGGGTCGCGCGTGGCTTGAGCTTACGACGTCCTTCTAGCATGTTCCGGACTGCGCGAGAAGTCTTCAGGCGTGTCCGGTCCTGAGGAAGCATGTCTTGATTGCGTTTGTTAGGTAATGGTTTCGACTTCTGCCGGTCGTGTTGGCGGATTGTTTTCCACGGCGGTTTACCCGTAACCGTGCCTAGGCGGGATTCTATTATACGCAACTTCTCCATTCCCCGCCCGTTAGATTAAGATCCTCATTAATGAAATGAATTAAACATCGCTAACATAAGATACGCCACGCCAACGCGTTTGACGCCACGGTGCTTGCTTATCGTCGTAGATTAATTCGGTGCAGGTCGTGTTACATGTATGGCGTGTTGCGTCTTGAAGATGTGCATGCAAACTTTAACGCGGAATGTTTCCTTCTCACCTTTCACTTCCGACACAAACTTTCATGATCCTCTTTTTCATTTGTCCAGTTTGTCTTAAAAGGTGAAATGCAACATGGCGAGAGGAGAAGAGGGGAATATAAGACCATTGCAGGGATGAGGAATGGTACGAACAACGCCACACTAGATTACTGTAAATTGCCTGTCGTTCCTTGGAGCTGTGACTCAATATCGTCTTATCGGTTCACTCTGGTAAGGTCCTTTCTTCTCCTCTACTCTGTTGGCTCTTTTATAAGCTTCATTAACAGCGCCACATACTTAAAAACAAACAGGTTTTTTAGCATTACAACCGAAGACTGACAGAGACTATACAGCGTTAGTCTGTGAAAAAAAAAATCCCACTCCTATTGCTTGTAGAAATCTTCTGAGATGCATATATTTATAGACATTTTTCTGGAAAACATTAATGATTTAATATTAAATAAATTTTAATTATTTACTTGACTATGCCTACAGCTTAAGAATTTCGTTTCTCCTTTTATGACTTGTGTATCTTAACTCTTAACTTTAAAATAACCTTCACAAATAAGTCTTTTATTACGTTCTCGACTAGTCAGGTTCTTTGCAGTATCGATGGCACGACTTCTTATTCCGTAACAAGGTTAAATTATTTAAAATGATTTATGAAACACCGAATAATCGAGTTATAATATTCTTATGACAAATATTGCACTTGTATCTACATAAGATACTTCAACATCTCCGATTTTGGTTTTAAGGAATGACAATTTTGAAATGACTTAAATGGTGATGGCAAAATAATAAGCTTTTTAATTTTAGGAAGTTGTGTCATATAACATGGGCGCCATTATGTTAAACAAAATAAAAATCCAAAATGTGTTCAGTTACTCAGGAACGTACTTGTTAATAAATCAGTAAACTTAAATAAGCAAGAGGCTCTCTGGTAAATTTTTTAAGAGGAAATATCACGATCAACCTAAATTCCTGGGCTTTTTTCCTGAGATTTAAAGCGTATTGTCGATTAACCGTGCCAAAAGTACAAATAATAAAAATTAACTTATATGTAATAGTGACATTAATGAAACAAACAACTCTGATACGTAAGTACTATATAAAAAATTTCAAGAAATTCATGGCACGTAGTAAATGTCTGCAATAAAATTTGTAATTTTTAGTGAATATAATTTTTGTAATAAAAGTTACAAAAAATGGGCACCTCCGTTGTTGGTTTTCTGTTTTTGTGGTGAGATTACCCAATTTTTGCTTCTAGATGAGACTACTTAATACCCTTAACGTACTATTGTGAATGTAAAGTATACTTTGTTCATAACTACACAATAAAGTGAAGTGGAGTGAAGAGATTTGGGTGTCTCTTAACATCGAGATCTTGAGAGCCGACGAGGGTGAATCGAGGTGAGTACGGAGCGGTGCATGAATGCAAGGGCGGGGGAAACGAGAGATCCCGAGAAAACCCGCCAACAAGTGGCATCCCACGAGCGAAAATCGCGAGCGACCCCGCTGAGAATCGAACCTGGTTCGCCTAGGTTGGA
>NQII01001621.1:323970-340751 GCA_002778355.1 Clitarchus hookeri
TTTTTTTTTTTTTTGCTCTTCAGTGTATAACAGTAAAGATAGGCTTACATACATAAATAATAATGTAGGTTTACTGCACTTCCTTGTAGTTCCATCACTCATGACAAATAAAAAAATATATGAACAATAACCCGATCATCTCGATCACAGCTACCTGATACACCCAGATTTCCTGGCCTGATTCTCCACTTCCAGCACAAGCTGTCGTTCAGCTAAGCTTACACCTGATCACCGCGAAAATACACAGTTCACGATCTCCACGTTCGAAGTTGGCGATTAATTACTTGTGCCATTTTTCCTTATCAGAAAGCCCAACAACGCTGCTACTTCTTCAGGTCAAAAAGAGAGTGCATTCGTCGCATTTTTTATAATCTACAATGTCTCAACCTAGGCGGAAAGTGATCGCCAGTAGATCCGTTCCACTAAACGAAATCCTCAATATAAGACGTAATCCCGCTCAGAGAAGGTTCTGTATAAATAAGGATGAATCCACCCACAAAATGTTAGTGATACCGAAGACAAATCACATCCAGTCAACAGCTGAGCTCCACAAAGTTTAAGCCGCGCACGCCTTCCACCATAACCTCTGTGACCATCACCAGCGTTTCACTACACCACCCCACTACGCCAGCACAACACGGGGTAACGGTGGTTGAGCGGTTAGACTGCTCGCCTCCCCACCATGGCAAGCTGGGTTCAATACCCAGCCGTTTTACTCCGGATTTTCGCAAGTGGGAATCGTGCTGGACGATGCCGCTGGTCAGCGAGTTTTCTCAGAGATCTCCCTTTCCCCTGCCCCTTTATTCCGGCGCTGCTCTATACTCACCTCACTTCACCCTCGTCGGCTCTGAAGACATCGATGTTAAGAGCCGCCCAAATTTCTTCACTCACTTACTCACTCAANGTTAAGAGCCGCCCAAATTTCTTCACTCACTCACTCACTCAATCCAATACACCACTACGCCATCATACTACGACCTCACCACCAAGTTACCACCACAACACAGAACCACCACAACATAATACCACCACACATTGCAACCACCAAAACAGTCACAGTATAGCAACAAATATCTGCCACCATTTTCAATTCATTGCCTCTCTACCAACCTAAACCTGTAACTGAATAATGACTTCCAGATCCCTGCGTTATTTTAACCCAGCACCCTACAAGAAACAGTATCAGCTTCCATATGAACTCGAGTTGGCACTATTTGGTCTTTTAGCCATTAAAAATCTCCGTTAAATATCGTCAGAAGTCACCATCTCGATCCCTGGGTTACATTCACTACCTCCGTAATCAACCCCAATGTATCAACAACTTCAACACAAGAAAACGTCGCCAATACGTCACTACACAATGTTCTCTTAGCACATTTTCTGTACAAATATCGTTGAACACAGTGTCCTGTGAAACGTGTTACACGACTAGGTGACTATAAGCGAATAAATAATTAATTTTCTATGATCATGACCTTCAATTCAACAGAGTGTATATTTAATGAATATAAATAGCTAAAAATATCCGTGCTATGTATCTGCTAGTCTCGTCATCGTATGGATTAAGGTCCGAATTTAGAAGAAAGTGTTTTCTTACTTCTTAAAACTTGAATCTTATGAAACAGGAATATGAAATGAAAATAATTATTTCACACATAAATAGTAAGAAATATATTTTTACACAATAAAATGGCAGATGTATACCAAAATAACTCACATAATAGTCAAAAATATTACCAGCAATGCCTCACACTTTTTTCACTTCAAAAATCATATTGACAGGAATCAGTCGTGTTCCTTGATAGTTAAATTTTTTTTAGAACGGAAATTATCTAAAAATCAATAGCCTATAGTTTGTTTGAGATGTTTACTAGGTGGAAAATATATTGTTCTAATTGGTAGATATTCGTATATTTCACCAACGCCTCCATCTTTTGGCATTCGGTTGGTAAGGTTGGAAATATGTTGTATTGGAATCCAGATATTTGGCAACATTTTGGAATTAAATTAGAAATGTAATATTCTAACACCGTTATTTCCAGGCCAAAATATAAATTATATTTTAGGAGGGACTTTGTTGAGAAGAAGTTTAAACGTGTATACATAAACCAAATTATTAAATCGAAAATTAAAATATATGAGTAAAAGCATGCATTACTTCTCATAAAATATAAATGTTCAGTTAATTTTTTGTACCATCAAAGGTGACTAACATCCGAGTAATGTATGAATTTAGATGGAATTAATAGTGGAATTAAGTATTATACTGCATTTTAACAGTTGCAGTTTTGTTGACATGTTGATATGTAGGCCGATGGTGGGTTGCATACCATGTTGGACTAAAAACCTGCATGATTACTTATTAAAACACATCAGTTTTCATTAAAGATTCAAGTATATGTTAGTTAATTATCCTGCAATATTGCACGTGATTTTATACATGTGTGCTTTGACACAACAAAATGCTCAAAAATAAATGAGCCGCTTCTCTGGAAAGAATGTAAGGCATAACCTTAACTTAATCACATAGTTCGCGTGGGTTGATAGTTAAATAGATCATTATAGTAGTAACATGTAATGTAATAATACGTTAGGAAATAGAACACACCACAGTGAACTGAAACGGCAGAAAATATTTCTTATCACTTCATTCTTTGTGCAGAGTTAAGAGTGGTGTGGTGGATAGCACACTGGACTGGTGACTAAAAGGGCCTTTGTATGCGTCAACCTCCCGCCGAAGGTTTATATTCTCAGTACATATGCAGTTTCTGATGCAGGGTAGATTATACTTACAAAGAAAACTAAGAAATAAGAAATTTTTACCGTATCAGTATACTATTTTTTTTTTTTAACTTTCACATATTTATAAAAATTAACTTAAATAATTGCTAACCAATGTTGGCAAAACTTTGTTCATTGGTCGGTGTTGTGTATTTAACAACGTCTTGTCAACNTAAAAATTAACTTAAATAATTGCTAACCAATGTTGGCAAAACTTTGTTCATTGGTCGGTGTTGTGTATTTAACAACACGTCTTGTCAGCATACTACAAATGTAGCGAAATGTCAGTATGCATGCCTTTGGATGGTAAATGGCTGGACATTAGTTGATGTCCAATTAAAACGTCGCGTTGGCTAACGTAAGCCCGAATGTCCCTTTGATTTTGAGGCAACGTTATTTTTCCAATGTTGGTCCTAATTTGGAGCAAAGATTGAGCCAACGTTGGCCCAAAAAAAAATTACCAGTTTGCAAAACACACTTAAACGCTGCTAGCGTACAAACAACGCAGCAATATTAATATGCCTGTTAACACTCACACGTGGCCTTTATGACATATGCCAAATCGTTATCGATTTTATTATTCATAGTTTTTTTTTACTTTGTTCATCATTTATTTATTATTCATCCCTGATATTGTTTTCAATTCTTTATTTTTTTTTGCATTATTTTTCACTCTACGATAACACGGAATAAGTGAATTCAATTGAGTTTAATAAATTTAGAATTTTTCATATAAAATTGTGTTAACTACTTTGGCTAACTTTATAACCTAACAAAAATCATTAAAGTTACGACGAAAAAATTAAAAAATAATTTTTTTGCAAATTTTATTTTATCTAAATTTTCCTATTTTTGATAAAAGCTTCCAAAGAATCACTTCAAGTAGCCTTATTATTACTCTCCTGTTTTTGGGACTACTTTCTGTGAAACAGTTTTCTTTTTTAATATGTTAAACAAAAAGGGCGCTATTATTTGATACAAAGCATTTATTGATTAGACCTGGTTACGTGAGAGTTGCACGAAACAAACCTGTTCACCTGGCCTTTGTAATTATCAATGGTTGGCTAATAATCTACAGCTAAGCCTGTTCTCTTTTCAAGCCCTGCTAATGTTTTAATTTCGGGCTTCCCATTACGCATCATTTAGCCGCAAAGAAAACTACACATTGCATTTGTGCGCCTGACAGAAAATCAAATTTATATTTTAATAAGAAACATTGAAAAGTTTTCATTCAGTTTTACTTGAAATGTGAATTATTTGAAAATAAATGTTTACTTAAAAAAAAAAAAATTTAGTTTAATATTATTTTACGTAATAACTATTCCTTACCAGCCTTGCAAGCATACATATTTTTTCCGTATTTTTATACATAGTGCTTCTGCATAAATATAATAATTTATGGACAAAATAACCATCATAATAAAACAAGTCCAAAACGTTTGTTGCAAATGGTAGACTAAAACAACGAAGCATGCTTTGCGTGGAGCGATTTTCCACAGAGTTGATCCTCGAAGTGTCGGTACACCTTGAACCGACTCAAGGACGAGCTTACTGTCGCTGCCCGCGTCCCTCTCGAGACGAGGCTGATAATGTCAGGCGAGGGTGGGGCAGCCGCGATCAATAATTAATGACGGCAATTAGTTCCCTGCGCTGAGGACCGTCTAAGGCAAGACGTAGTGGCGTGATCTACCGGGGCACCAATGTGATCAAAGCTACTCGGTAATGACGATACTCCTGCCAGGCGTTCGTGGCTATGGTGTATTTTGGTAGTAGTCGAGGGAATTCGCTCTGTGTGGTGATAGAGCTACGGATTGCCGGAGCGATAAGTTAGATTGTTGGTTTCCTTATTACATTTCGCACTTAACTATTCGGATGGATGTGAGGTGTATATGTGTGTTTGCGATTCCAATTTTACAAACTTTATGGGGAAATGTTTGCGAGGAGAGTGTATGTTTAGTTCGCACTCTCATATAGCTTTGTTTGAGCAACTAGGTGTATGTTGTGGGTTGAACAATCTATCATATCCCTCTGCGAATTGTGTTCTGATTACCTATATTTCCGATGGTAAGGACATGCAATAGTGGATATATTTCACATATCGCCCTTTGTATGTAAAGAGGGAGTTTATTTTGCTTAAATTATTTTTCTGTTTTTTTTTTTATTCAAATTAATTGTTAAAGCTTATTATTTTTTTGAGTTCTATAAGTAGTGGTTTCTTCCCTGAAACGACGCTGTGGTATCTCGCCCTCCCTCTCTCTGATAGTGATTTGTATATTTGGGAGAAGCAACATGCATTTCCCATTTGTTTAACTCTTCTTTAGTTGTACATACGTATATATGAGTAAGGTAGGTGTATCGCAGGGTCTCGTTAGAGCAGTGGTTCCCAACATTTTTGAGACCATTACCCCTGAAAATTTTAGAAAGTTGTCTATATCTCCTTTAAGAAAACAAACAAATTAAAATGTATCCACATTTATTAACAAAAAAATGCACCTTAATATACATATAGTAAGTTGAAAGTGAAAAAGAATTAAATAATTTCAATGCGACGGTTGGTATTTATTTTTTTGTAATATCGTCTTAATATTTGGCTTTGTTTCCGCCAGGGCACATCGCAAGTCGTGTTAAACATTCAATCTGTTCCTTGATTTTGTCTTCATGGCCACCATCGTTGAAAATCCACTTTCACACCTATAAGTAGTCGCGAAAGGGATTAATATTTTAAGAGCTCTGTCAGAAATAATAGGATATTCCCCGGCAACTTTTGCCCAAAAAACGTTGATAGCTAGTGGCTTTCAAAATCCATCTTCAATGTGTTGTCTTCGCGCAGGTCAATGAATTCTACTTTAGCAGGTATATCGCTATCTGAGAAAATAGCTTCATTCTCTGAAAAATGTCTCGAAACCCAAGCATTTGTTTGACGATTTCCTAAATCGGGAAAATAGTTATTGATTGAATTAATTAAGGAAGGTATGTGTTGAGTGATGTCATTTGTGAATGTGCATTTTTCATCGTTTCCCACGAGCAGCGTGGCTAATTCTGTGAACATTGATACATCCTCAACCTCGACCCTGCGTTGGTAGAGCTGAAGATTTCGGAGAAAACTGGCAACTTTATCTTGAGCTGTCAAAACATTCACCATGTTCCCTTGTAGAGACACGTTAAGCATATTTATTTCTCCGAAAACATCTGCGAGGTACGCAAGCTTTGCAATAAATATTTTGTCTGTTATTTTCATGTAAAGTTCTCTCTCTATGGCTATTTTGATCCTTTTCAGAAATATGGCGATTTCTTCTCGGAGTTCAAGTACCCGGTGCAACACACTACACCACGATAACCAGCGTACTTCCGTGTGAAACAGAAGCACGTCAAATTTGGCCCCAAATTCTTGGCATAGAACTTTAAAAATTCTTGTGTTTGTCGCACTACCTTGGATATGATTGACAATTTTTACAATGTCAGATAATATGTTCATCAAATCAAGTGGAAGTGTTTTTACTGCCAAAGCTTAACGATGTATAATGCAGTGGCTGAACGTGGCATGGGGAGCAACTGCTTTTACCAATGTTTGGAATCCTGAGCGAACCTCCATCATAGATTCTGCACCATCTGTGCAAACGCCGATAAACTTCGACCATTGGAGTTCGTTGTCATCTATAAACTTTTTCAAATTTTGGAACACATCTTCTCCACGAGTAGTGGTGCTCAGTGATTTGGAAAATAAGTATTCCTCTTTTAATTGGTCATTTCTTATGTACCAAACATATACAAGCAATTGGGAACCAGATGCCACATCTGCTCATTCATCTAACTGAAGTGCAAAGTAGGGGCTGGACTTTATTTCAGTGAGCACTGTGTCCAAAATATCCATGCTAATCTATTCTATGCGACTTTAGATAGTGTGGTTAGAAAGCTATATTTGGCTCATCTTACCCACTTGTTGCTCTCCAAGAACTAGCTTCACTGCGTCCAGCAAACAGGGTTTCATAAGTTCCTCACCTATGATGTGAGGCTCTTTGTTCTCTGCAATGTGGAGAGCTATTCGATAAGAAGCCTCAAGGCAAACTTCATTTGATTGAATAAAAGTGCCCGTTGAATCCATGCGCAAAGATTTTACAACAGATTGTTCTCTTTTAAAAAATTCGAGATCTTTCTCCTTGAAGCCTGGATGACTTCTTTCAAGGTGATCTTTTAATTTTCTTGGCTTCATGCTCTCCGAACTAAACACTTTATTACATAGCACACATTGAGGTCTTTCGATTCCTTGAACAAAATTGAGTGAAACCCCATTGCAGATAAGCTTCTTGGTATGGCCGGTTTTTTGTAGGTGGCATGGTTTCTGAAATAGAGAGTGATATTTAACAATATTTACGCATACTTGCGCTTTAAGCTAAATATGCTATAGTTATTTTATATGTATATACTTACTTGATTAGGTGCGTTTTCAAAAGTTAATTACGTGCAGAGATTACTACTGGTTGGCCTTTCTCATCCGGCGTGAAGTGAACGCGTTTGTATTCGATGTAATTGATTACTCGACTGACTGAACGAATGAAGAAAACAAAAGCACTGGCGGGCAAGGGGTAAGTACGCGCGCGGGCGGAAGCGAAGTGAGTGAGTGCGGGAGGCGGCCAGTGAATCGCGTCGCACTTCATACTAATTCTCGAAGCCGCGGGAAGTTTGAATGTATCACGACGCCACCGTCCCGTTAATGCCCACTGTGTGGCGCTGCACTAAATAGCCTCAGCTAAACATCTTGCTCGTTACCCCTCAGGAAAGACCCCAAGGGGGTAATTACCCCCAGTTTAGGAACCACTCCGTTAGAGAGATCATTAGAGATTGAGAAAGTTGTTCAGAGAGACAGAAACGAGGGAGGAATCGGCTAGGGTCTGTAATATGGAATCACTCCAGCATTCGTTTGGAGTTATTTCGGGAAACCACTAGGAAAAGAGAAATATGAATGTTCTGGCTTCGATTCGAACCCACGTCCTCCCGAATATGAGTTCAAATACAGTATTTGCCACTGCACCATCTCGCATGGTAGGCGAGTAAGACATAAACATTGTTTATTTCTTGTAAGTAAATTGGTCAAGGAAAAATTTTTTTATGACTTCCGCACAAATAATTTTTTTTCCTTTATATAACACATCTTAAAAACATATTTAAATTTCCCAGGGAATGATTTTCATATATGTAATTTTATCGCTATATGCTAATGACTTCACAAAAATTATAAAAGGTAGCTGTGTTTCGCTATTTACTTCATTTGGTTTGTGAGTGCTTACTTGCAATGATGGTATTATTAATTTTAAGGTTTATTTTTTTACGTGAAAGACATATAGCCAACTTGTGTTTCCTATAGCGAAACATTAACACTGTGGTACTAGATACATCATCTCAGTCTTCTGCGTCAGAGGTAATGGTGTTGGATAATCATTCTTTAGAAGAAAGTTCGCAGCATTCATTGGATTCGAAACAAAAGTGTTGTTATTGTGTTATGGAGTATCTCGACGTGAGTAAGTTACGTAGTCATTAACGATATTGTCGCAGTTAACCTACTTGTCATCTACATCGTTGTTTGAAATGCCAGTGTTTGTTTGATACTAGTGGAGAACTGCATCTGCGTGGTGTGAGATGTTGCGGCTTTACTCCTGCAACGGGTAGACCATCGCATGGATTTCAGTTCCAGCATTGTTATATAAACTTTAAGTACAGTCGTAGCATGTTTTGTAACGAAAGGAGTAGTTGTGTAAAGAACCCTGAGTTTATTAGATATTGCTGTGCATAGTGTGGTCGTTCCTTTACGAGAAATTCGACATTAGCAAAGCATTCAGCATTATGTACAAGCACTGCTCGAAGGGGAATACAGCCTCGATGCCATTTCTGTGGTCAAACACTTACCGCATTTTGTTATGTGCGGCACCATGAAATGAGGGTATGTTCCATGAGTCCTAAATTTAATCTATATCGTTGTACACTATGTCTTCGTTTGTTTGAGAATGAAGGTGCACTAAGGAAACATGTGGTTAATTGCAATTTTTCCTTAAAAGCAACTACTACTTCGAATACGTCTCCCATTTCGACACCACCAGCTATTTTGGAAAATAATACAAAACCTCGACACCAGTGAGTATGCTGCGGCAGGAAATTATTTAATTCTCAATTTGAGAAGACATAAAAAAAAATCTTGTTTGGGAAAAACTGTTATAAATAAATATTGTTGAGATAAATGTCAGTGTGTGTTTACTGGCCATATGCAGCTTGAAAAACATTCGTTGACATGCGAACAAGGTGATGAGGTCAAGTCAGAAAAAGGTTTGCCGCCAGCGGTCTCTTGTAATAGGCTGTCTAAACCGTTAACGATGTAACACTATCATGTAATAAAGAATTCTGTAGAATAAAAAGACCCAAAAAAACTCCGCCGTAGCATATATATATATCTATAACAGAGTGTACACAGTGCATCCCAACAACTCGGAATGCTACTGTCTTCGCATGCTCTTGCATGCAGTCAGAGGGCCCACATCTTTTGAGAGCTTAAGGATATTGTATGAAGTACAACATAATACCTACAAATCTGCATGTAAGGCTCGATGTCTTTTGCAAGGTGATTCCCACTCGAATGATACTTTAACATAAGCGGCACTTTGTACATCTTCCGCCTCAATGAGATCATTATTTTGCGTGTTGTTGACCTTTTGCCATGTATCTGAGCCGTTGACTCTATGGGATACACATAAAAAGAGCATGGTTGAAGCCTACAAGTAAACAGTTTGAGGGATCATTTTATTCAGGCAACTACTATGGGTGACAGCGATACTGGCGCAAAAATCTTAATACCCAGAATACCCATGATGCCAACACATTTACCTTTCCAGTTTAAGTGTCGCCAATTTTTGATCAGGGTTTTTTTTTGTTATGAGTATAAATAAGTCACAAGGCCAAACCCTGAAAGATGCTGGAGTTGACCTCCGACAGCCATGCTTTTCACATGGACAATTATATGTCGCATGCTCGCGTGTCAGTTGCAGTAGCAATTTATATGTACTTGCGCTCAATAAAAAAACGATAAATGTGTCCAAAGAGACCCTGCGATAAAATAGATCTCTTTAGATTAGAAAAAAATCAACAAATGACTTTATGCAAAATATTAAAATGTAAAAAATTTAAGTATGACTAAATTTAAAATATTTTCCTAATGATTATTTATTTCATAGTTACCACTAAGTAAAATTTCACTCCAGGCGAGCGGAGCCGCGGGCATAGCTAGTGTTAACATAAATTCAACACCAAATTTGTTTTGCAGCAACATAAGCAGTACATTAATGTTGACAGTAGAGTAAGGAGGTTACGTTGTTATGGAAGTATGTATTTAATGCTACATTTATATGAATAGCTAAATGCTATATTGTATTAATAGCAACGTTAGTTACTGACGACTCACATATAACAAAAAATTACATTTAGTAGAAACATCAAGAGTGTTGGCTCATTACACTATTTTCTGCGCGTCATTCTTCGCTGAGAACTCATTCCGTAGTCTCATTAACAGTTGCAATTCAAATTGATATTCGTACATTTCAATCTAGAGGGCAGAATCATTTCGGGTATAGAAATGTTTGGTAAATAATGATTTTGAAAAGTCTGTAACCGTGAATTAAGGGTCTGAAAATATTATGTATGCTGTAATACGAACATTTGTTTTTTATTGACAATGAACTGATCGCTGAGAACGTCCGCGTTAGAACCTTCTTCAGAGTTAGNCGAACATTTGTTTTTTATTGACAATGAACTGATCGCTGAGAACGTCCGCGTTAGAACCTTCTTCAGAGTTAGGTTATTTATCCCGTCAGCGTTCATCGCTCGGAGCCGGTGCTCGAGCCATTATAACCTATATTTTTCTGTTTATCTATAATTATTTTCCTTGATTACGCTACGTATTTCTTATCAGCTTGACGTCCTCCTAGCCGCTATGTCCGCGTTTAATCCGCTACTATATTCTAGGTATAGAGATAATGGAAAATCATGAAAAAAAATTTGAGCGAACATGTGTTCTATAACACTCTAACTAGTTCATTCTTTCTAGATTGGATGGGTAAGGTTCTGACTCCGCTAAGTTGTTTGCAGACCAATCGTGAAAGTTCTGACTTATAGTATCAGAATCCTCATTGGTCCAGTGAAATGGGGTAGTAGCTTCATACATGCGTGACAGCCAATAAGGTAAGAAAACTTCCAGACATCTGTAGAGTATGTTGAAGCCTATAGAAAACAGTCAACTCCCCCCCCCGAAAAACTATCATCTCTACATATGTGAAAGTTTCCATAATAGTGTAGGTTTGCTAGAACTATAATTTAAATATGGCTTTGTTTACGGGTAAAAAAGAGCTTGCCCGAAAATCGTAAGCGACGAACCCGTGCCGTGTGATAGGAGTTCAAATTTTCTCTGGCCATTTTCGAAGAGAGACGATGAAAGCCCACTTGCAGCGCATTCGCGAGCGACGTTATTTTATAATCGGTATTTGCAGCCAGCGTGTAATGTTTTGACACTGCGGCACCGTGATTTGATCGCACGCACATAAGTATTGATGCGCTGCAAGTTCTACGTATTTTTCAGCAAAAGGATGGACTATACAGGGTGATTCTAAAATCATGGGACAAACATTGAGGGGTGGTAGAGCTCACTAAAACAAACAATTATTTTACATGAATACATGGGCGGGAGTGACGCTTTGAGGCACAAACACAAAAATAACACATGCAATGCAACACATTGTTTATTTACAACGTTGCTGCTAAATGCCTTTTTACAGCAATGTTTATAATAATTGCTTAAAATTGCTACCACCAACAGTGATGCAAGCTTGGTTGCATCGGTGGAGTGAATGGCGAACAGATTCAAATACGCCGGGCATTTCACGCACGTCAACATTGTCAGCCAATCACGCCATATGTAGAGGTCGCCAAGCATGCGTGACTGTTGGTGGATGCATTTCCAGCAACCGTTTTAATATTTTCTGTACGGAATCACTCGTTACGTATGCAGCTAATGAACATTTTATGTTTCCGTTAATTTGTTATGTTATTGTGTTTGTGCCTCAACGGGTCACTTCCGCCCATATATTCCTTTACAATAATTGTTTTTTTTTTAGTGAGCTCTACCACCCCTCAATGTTTGTCCCGTGGTTTTAGAATCATCCTGTATAAGCGTGAGTGGAATACTCTTTTAGGATTCAGCCCTCGAGTGGTCCCGAGAGAAATGTATTTTGGTTCGAATGAGCTAGAATCGTGGCACCCACTGTTGGAGAAAATCGAGGTTTCTTTTTTATTTATAATTAAAAAATATTATTTTATTTGAAATTTGCAGTGTCATAATTCTAATGTACTCCTTATTTTTGTGCGTGATTAGTCGAATATGAATTACTATGACAATGCTTTACAGATATTCATATATAGTGTCTATTAACGGTTATTTACAACATTTCTGAAGCCCCGCTTAAGTTACACTTCCTCGGTATTCCTCCGCCTCATGCAAACAAAGATTAACCAAATCTAGAAGACAGATACCAAACGGACAATGCGCCGCATTCGTGCGCACTCAGTTTAATAATATTTTGCATGAGAACTTTTTATTACTGGGCATTACCAACACTACTGAAAAGTTCTATTTATAAAAAAATAAGGCACTTTTATTTTAATAGAGGTATTAAACGCTTGTGATGCATGACATATTTAGGAAACAGCCAAACACGTGATACGTGTGGTGATTTTCCAAAGGTTTTATTCAAAAAAGTGTGAAGAAACTGTAAGTAGACTTTACATGTCTTTAAAAAAATTGCTTTTTTTTATTGCAAGGTCAGTTGGTTATCATCGCTTAAAAACCACGCGTGTTAATATCGTGGTTTTTCCCCCACTTCGCTCGCCTTGAAAAGTCCCAGACAACTGCGGGCTGGCCGTTCAGTAGTCTGCTGATGAAACGAACGGGAGGGGAAATTGCCTTTGGAGGAGTTTTCCACGCCATGTTTAACTGCGGATAGCTCTCCAGATGTGACGAGGGGCTGAGCCCCCCCTCCCCCCTCCCGAATGTGGCCTGCAGAGGCCACGGCACTGCAGGGTTTCCAGATGACCCTTTGCCATCTCGGGTAGCCCAAAAGTCGCCTAAAATAAAATAAACTCCATTTAAAACTAATTTAGGGAACAAATTTTTCATGAAAACGTAAACAAGAAGTTAGTGATAACTAATGAGCCTACTTTCCTCTAAGTGGGTGCAAATAAATTTTAGTGGAGTTCTTGAAAGTTTAGATGGTTGGTAGTTGTTGACGTCTCATTTACAGCAATATTATTAGCTATGAAACTAGAAGCACGTGAAACAGTACAAAGACAAATCAAATACACGAGTGACTTGCCTGAGATTCGAATTCAGAAAAAATCATAAAATTAAGCTAGTTTGCTTTCAACTGCACGCCATTCAGAAATAAGTGACTTCCATACTTAAAACATATACATTAAGATTGCCTACCACAGTACAACATTTTCGCCAAATTAAAGAAATCGACTGATTATTTCCTGAGATACGGCATAAAAACTGTATTATTTTATGTGAGGCTATCTTACAAAATGGCGGATAAATGAAGACTTCACATAGACAATTATTATTGATACTGTCAGCCTACAAAATTAAGTTGAAATTAGTTTTGCAGTTTCGGAGATAAAAAAAATTGGAGCTAAAATGTTTATATGTGAGTCTGACACTCACAAAAGTTATTAGTTTACATAGCCTGCCATTGTGCAAGTTGTTTGCCAAATTAGGTAGAAATAGAATGTTTTTTTTGGAGATCACGTAATTTTATTATGTCAAGTAATACTATTTTACAAAATGGTGGACAGATGAGGATTTGCGTGTACACATTTGATTGTTGTAATATATATATATATAGCCACTAAACAAAGTCTCAATGGTATTAATTACATGGTTTCGACGATATGACATACAAAACTAAAATAACTATATGACCACTATTTAGAAAATAAGTTTCTGACATACCTAAAACCTATAAATTAACATCACCTACCGCAGTACTACTTGTTTGCCATATTTGGTAGGAGGCGGACAATTATTTCCCGAGATATGACAAGTAAACTTTATTTATTCATGTGGCACTATCTTACAAAATGGAGGACAAAGGAGGCGCCGTATGTACACATTTGATGTTTGTTTTATTTACTCCCAGCCTATAAATTTAAGTCAGAATTTATTAAATGTTTTCGAAGATATAGCATTCTATGCTAAAATAACTATAATGCGGCCATTTTGGTGTCTGAGATACTTAAAACATATTTGTACATATCAACTGCGGCAGTACTACTTGATTGCCATATTTGGTAGCAATTGTTTTCAGAGATATTACACAAACGCTTGATTAATTCATGTAACGCCATCTTAAAAAATTGCTGGAAAAGTGTATGTTTTTTTGCATATTTTATACTTGTAATACATACCGTCAGCGTACACAATTTGGTTGGAATTGGCCATATGGTATGGGAGTTATACCAAATATACCTAAAATATATGTATATCAGCCATTTTGAAAATAAATGCCTAGTAAAGTTTATTTACTTACATTTAATTGGCCTATAATAGCATCACTTACTTGCCAAATTGGAAGAAAATTGGTTGAGTAGTTTTCGTGATATGACATAAAGATTTATTTTACATGTGGTGCTATCTTACAAAATGGCAGACAAAAGTGCTTGTTGTTTGGCTTATATGAAGCATGTTATAGGTACTATTAGTGTAGAAAATTTGGTTAACTTTGGTCAAGCTGTATCGTAGTAGTACCAAATTAAAATAAAATATTTGCGCTGCCACCATTTTGAAAATAAGTGCCTAATTAAGTTTAATTACTTACATTTACCTGTCCAATTACAGTATTAATTACGTGCCAAATTAAGCGAAAATTGGTTTGAGTAGTTTTCGAGATATAACGTAAAAACTTTATTTTTTCAATTGGCTCTATCTTTAAAAATGGCAACCCGACAACAATATTCACCTCTGAATTTAATGCTTACAACTTACGCTGTTAGCATACAAAATTTGGTTAACATCGGTTGAATGGTTTCCAAGATATGACATATCGCCCTAAATTTTAAAATTGCCGCCATTTTGAAAGTAAATGTCCGGCATGGTCTTAAACTCTAAAAAGCAGGTGTCATTACTTAGTACTATATGTGTACCGAGTTTGGTGAAATTAGGTTGAGGCGTTCAAAAATTTTAGAGTATGTAGGGAGGGGCTGGGGTTCACACACGCTCATAGACCCATACACAGCCACACACATACTTATACACACACATACACACATAGTCACACAGACAGGAAAGTGATCTCATACGCATTTCTTTCCTTCGGAAAGTAGGCTAAAAACAGTTCTCGTTCATATGATTATTATTTTTATATATATTAATATTTTGTAATATTTAAATGATCTAATTAAAAAAAATATATATACATTTCCACTTAGTTGACAAAATAATTGACTTCGGTGCGGAAATAGTAATTTTTTAGGAATCGCTGGGGAAAGGGATATACCAATTGGCGATTTTGCACTGGATGTGATTGTATTAAGTGTCGTGACCTCTGGAATACTGCTCAAACGACTTGCTTATCTGTCGAGATACGAGTAAAGTGTTTCATTTTACTGTAAACCCACAAACGGTAAGAAATATTACTTATATCTTAAGGCGCCTAAATAATTTACAAGTAGCCCAATGGGAGACAAATTCATTTTCGGTGATTTGGTCCATTTTGAAGTCACCATTTAGAGGCCTGAAGTAGCACGAATTCGTGATAAATCTTCTCATCTATGCGCTGTTCACGGTAAAGTAAACAGTTTTGAACTCAAGTTTTGAAAAAAAAAAAAAAATCACTGCAGGTAACAACATANTTATAGAGCACATTGACATGCTGCGTGCTCTCAGTGAAGTTGACTGTAAAGAAAAAATAAAAAATAAATGGTCCTAAGACTCAGCGTTGTATTGCGAGCAATGCTTATATTTAAGTCCAGTGACGTTAGTATTTCTCGTTTTATTCACGTAATAGCAAGAGTTTGCATTTAAAGTCGCATTTATTTATCCCAAATGAGCAAATTGGGTCAAAATGTTGTTCCGTTTTCTACATAGAGACGCATCTGTTTGCACGGTACGTCTGTCTACTTCAGGCCAATGTCGCGCATCAACCGCAAGTGGTCCGGAGAAAAAAACGATTCGTGAGCTGACGACATGTCGGCGCGAATTGCATGTCGGGAACGTGTTGCAAAAGCTGAACGTTCTTCCAACGGTGCCATCAACTAATAAGCGNTAAAGCTCTTCCAACGGTGCCATCAACTAATAAGCGTGGGCGTGTGTCTAGAAGACGCATTTACGTTGTTTCCAGTATGGTTACGCACTTAAAAAAAATTTAAGTATGCAAAGTTAGGTTAAGATGTGTGAAGTTGGCTTACATGCTGTCCAATCCCAATATTTATTTTTAACCAACGGCGAAATAGGCGCACGGTTATTGTTCCATTACCTTGTGCTCTGCTCGGCTTCAACTCTTTTGCAGAAATTATTCGTTTTCGCGTCATAATTTCGGAGTAAGATAATTACTGACAATGTACGATTATAAAAAAATTAGCATTTTACGAGTTATCTAATATTTTTAGTGTTAAAATTTTTACTATACGTATCTGCTAGTTGTGAAAAATCGGGAACATATTTATATTTCATAAATAAATTTGTGCGTTTTTTTTTTGCAAGCAGTGAAGATCAGATATAAAAATATTAAATAACTATAACTGTAAATTTTCTATCATCACACATTTCCACTAAAACTCGTGAAACGGAAATTTTGACCTGAAAAACGAAGAATTTCTGCCTAATAGGAGAAGCCGAACCTTAATGACGAAATAAGATCGCACGAGTTTTCCAGTAGATGCGTTCCAGTGCAGGAAACCGCGCTCGGCATAAG
>NQII01001621.1:341065-380720 GCA_002778355.1 Clitarchus hookeri
A
Organism: Clitarchus hookeri; assembly: GCA_002778355.1. Classification (NCBI taxonomy): domain Eukaryota; kingdom Metazoa; phylum Arthropoda; class Insecta; order Phasmatodea; family Phasmatidae; genus Clitarchus; species Clitarchus hookeri. Next base: position 341,067 of record NQII01001621.1, read on the forward strand.
ATCCCGGGACCTCGCATGCACGCATTTCCCTCCCCCTGCAACCCCCTATCAGGCCCACGGGAAGGTGGTGTTATTATCCGCGCCAGAGGGGGTGGTCTTGACCGCAGCCCTTGGTATCTCGCCTCACACGCTCGGGTACAGCCAGACACCGCACCGTAGCATACACGTTTTTATCTCGTGCCTCCGCTTACGAGATCGCCGAAGACGTTAATCTCCTTAGTACACAGTTTCAGGCCAACCTAGTGGGAGATCTGATTGCTTCCGCTGGCAAATTGTGCCAGGTTAGACACTTTTCTTTTGTTTGCTGGATATAATTGCTGGAGGTGACTAGACAGAAAAAGTTTGATGCTCCTTTTTANTTAGACACTTTTCTTTTGTTTGCTGGATATAATTGCTGGAGGTGACTAGACAGAAAAAGTTTGATGCTCCTTTTTAAAAATCGTTTATGATATATTTTTTAACATTAAGTATAAGATGGCACATTTTTTTGTCTTTAAATATTTTAGCAATTTCTGGATTATTTTATTTTATTTTCTTACGGCATAAATTAATGTGGAATGAGACTGTTACAGATTTACAGAACTTGTCTGTAGTGATCTGAGATAATTCAGGAATTATGAAAAGTACACTGAGAAAAAGGTCTTGTTGAATCAAACAAAGTTTGTTTGGTGAAACCAAATTATTTCTTTGTATAGGGGCAATGAAATATTTTGTTGCTGAAACCAAATTATTTTGTTGCTCTTATTTGGTTGCCTGATACAAAGATCTGGTTTGGTGCAACTAAAGGTTTGGTTGGTGCAACTAAGATTTGTTTGGCTTCACGTGCATTAAACAGTTAGGGGTGATATAATAAATCTTGGAAGTCAAACCGAGATTCGAGCCTAAATCACTTGCGTCCGAGCGCCGCGCCTTAGTAACCCCAGCTAAAGTGACTACCGATGATATCGGAATGTTTTTAAATACATGCATTTTAAATACTGGACAACATGCGCAAATTAATATTTCAGGTTACATTTTTGTTACCGGTTGAACTGGTTTTATTATGCTATTTACACCAATATTAAGCATCAATATTCTAACTGTCACAAAAAATGCAAGCAAACTCTAGAACTGTATTTTCGAACGAAGGCAATCGAATGAGTGGCTAAACGAATATACAGGGTGGTCCTCTTAACGTGGACACCCCCAAAATTTCCGCAACGGTTGCAGATCACGAAATGCTGTTTTCGATGAATGAAATCACGCACGGGGGCAAGAAATTTACTAAAAAAGCGATTATTCGTAACATGTGTATGAAAATAAATAATTAAACCACATATGATTTTTCCCCTGGAAACTAACATTTTTTTTAACAGCATCTGAAAGTAGGAGGAAAGAGGAATTCAGCGATATAGTATATGCAATGTAAAGTAGCACAGAAACATCAAGAAACAATGTGCAAATATGATTAAGTTAGGTGGGCCGGTAGCATGGGGCAGTGGACCTGTACTCAACAGCTGTAAGCAAGAAACACCCACCGTTACTCATCCTGGTGGGACCGCTTCCTAACAGCAGCGCAGTACCAGTCCCCGTAATCTGTTATGGTAAGTGTAATCGCAGTGTGTGGCTGTATATACTCAATGAAGTTCACGAATGAGGAAAAACTGGACGCTCTTCTTATGTATTTATGGTGAGTGTGGCAGAAACGCCAAGTAAGCCGTCCAAATGTATGGTGAAAGGTGTCCTAATCGGACGCCCATCTCACGGCAAACGATACGAAGGAGTTGCACACGTCTCTTATCACGAGTTGATTAGAATCCCACAACACGTGTGCGACGAAAGACTGCTACGGGCGAGAGACGCATCAACACAATGTGTTGGCACGAGTCGATGCAAACCTCCACGTGGGTACGCGAGAACCTTCCAGGTTCGTAGGAATAAGTAAACAAGTGTCTTAGGAGATATCGCACCACCGGACATTTCATCCATATCACGTGACTGTTCATCAGGCATTACATGAAGGTGATTACTAGCAGCATGTTCAGTTTTGTAGGTTTGTTCTGATGTCTGTGAGGGATGACAGCAATTTCCTGAAGAACATGCTATTCACCGACGAAGAGACCTTCACAAACCACGGGCGCGCAAACTTACGAAATATGCACTACTGGGAGATGGAGAATCTGCGTTGGGTCCAGCATGTGGAGCACCAGCGACAGTGGAATGTGAACGTGTGTTGTGAAATCGTTAGAGACTACGTCATAGAGTCATACTTAATTCAAGGGACAATCACCAGCTTTACGCAAGCCCATGTGCTCAGAGAGGCCTTACCGGCACTTCTGGAAGACATATCGCTCGACATACGTCGTGATATGTGGTTTCAGCATGATGGTTGTCCTGCGCATTTTGCTTTGGTGGCGAGGCAAGTGTTAACCCTTTCAGTCACAGTGCCCTCTCTCTGGGACGTTGCATATGAAATAGCTTTAATGGTCTGCATTCTACACAGCAGAACATATCGTCCAATGAGAAAGGTTCCCTACGTGTGGGAGACATCATTCGCATCTGAGACTATGTTCCGTAGCCTCATAAACCACTGCTGCCAGTAACATTAAGTACAGATGGTGCCGATGTAAGACAAAGTGTCGTCTGGATATGAGTACAGTTCCGAAGAAAATATTTGTTTGTTGCAATGCCTAAAATGGTTTATTTATCTTTCCCTGAAAGGGTTACATGAAACGTTTCCAAACCGGTGGTTAGGGCGTTGTGGTTTTGTAAGATGGTCAGCTGGCTCCCCCTACCTCACACCTCTAGATTTTTTCCTGTGGGAAAACTAAAAAATAGGGTGTACAATACAGTTCCTACGACGCCAGAATACTTGCAGGAACGCATTAAGGAACCTTGCAGAAGCATTACGCCAGAAACACTTCAGGTCGCTCGTCTCTCGCTACATGTGTGTTTACAGACGTGTTTTGCTGTCGATGGTAAACACATCGAGCACATGCTGTGAAAAGACCTAATGTCAAGCGTTTCAACCATAACTGTGCTCTTTTGTACTCTGCATGCGGATAATATTGCATTTCTCCTTAGGTTGGTTTGTTCTATTTTTGTTGTGCATCTGTTACTCAGTACAGTTAATGAGTAGGAAACAAATCTCCTGAATTATGTTGGTATCTGAATAAAATGTAATGTATTGATATCAGAGTTGCACTCACGTTGCCCGTTTTCTCTCCGCTGCGGTGCTTTCCATAGTCCAATATCGCATTCAGTGCCCCTTGCCCCATAAAGATCGGCGCTACGCTGCTATAAGGAAGTGGTCCCGCCAGAATGAGTCACGGCACGTGTTGCTTGCTTACAGCTGTGAGTACAGTTCCAGTGACCCATGCTACCGGCCCATTTAACTTAATCATATTTGCAAATTTTTTTGTTTGCGTTTCTGTTTTACTTTCCATTGCATATGCTTTATCACTGAATGTCTCTTTGTACGTACTTTAAGATGCCGTTGAAATAAATGTTGGTTTGCAGGGGAGAAATTATATTTGGTTTAATTATTTCTGTCCATGTACATGTTACAAATAGTCACTTTGTGGCATATTACTTGTCCCCGTACCTAATTTCATTTATCGAAAATTGCATTTCGTGATCTGTAACCGTGCCGGACATTTTGNACATACGTCGTGATATGTGGTTTCAGCATGATGGTTGTCCTGCGCATTTTGCTTTGGTGGCGAGGCAAGTGTTAACCCTTTCAGTCACAGTGCCCTCTCTCTGGGACGTTGCATATGAAATAGCTTTAATGGTCTGCATTCTACACAGCAGAACATATCGTCCAATGAGAAAGGTTCCCTACGTGTGGGAGACATCATTCGCATCTGAGACTATGTTCCGTAGCCTCATAAACCACTGCTGCCAGTAACATTAAGTACAGATGGTGCCGATGTAAGACAAAGTGTCGTCTGGATATGAGTACAGTTCCGAAGAAAATATTTGTTTGTTGCAATGCCTAAAATGNCGATGTAAGACAAAGTGTCGTCTGGATATGAGTACAGTTCCGAAGAAAATATTTGTTTGTTGCAATGCCTAAAATGGTTTATTTATCTTTCCCTGAAAGGGTTACATGAAACGTTTCCAAACCGGTGGTTAGGGCGTTGTGGTTTTGTAAGATGGTCAGCTGGCTCCCCCTACCTCACACCTCTAGATTTTTTCCTATGGGAAAACTAAAAAATAGGGTGTACAATACAGTTCCTACGACGCCAGAATACTTGCAGGAACGCATTAAGGAACCTTGCAGAAGCATTACGCCAGAAACACTTCAGGTCGCTCGTCTCTCACTACATGTGTGTTTACAGACGTGTTTTGCTGTCGATGGTAAACACATCGAGCAAAGACCTAATGTCAAGCGTTTCAACCATAACTGTGCTCTTTTGTACTCTGCATGCGGATAATATTGCATTTCTCCTTAGGTTGGTTTGTTCTATTTTTGTTGTGCATCTGTTACTCAGTACAGTTAATGAGTAGGAAACAAATCTCCTGAATTATGTTGGTATCTGAATAAAATGTAATGTATTGATATCAGAGTTGCACTCACGTTGCCCGTTTTCTCTCCGCTGCGGTGCTTTCCATAGTCCAATATCGCATTCAGTGCCCCTTGCCCCATAAAGATCGGCGCTACGCTGCTATAAGGAAGTGGTCCCGCCAGAATGAGTCACGGCACGTGTTGCTTGCTTACAGCTGTGAGTACAGTTCCAGTGACCCATGCTACCGGCCCATTTAACTTAATCATATTTGCAAATTTTTTTGTTTGCGTTTCTGTTTTACTTTCCATTGCATATGCTTTATCACTGAATGTCTCTTTGTACGTACTTTAAGATGCCGTTGAAATAAATGTTGGTTTGCAGGGGAGAAATTATATTTGGGTTAATTATTTCTGTCCATGTACATGTTACAAATAGTCACGTTGTGGTATATTACTTGTCCCCGTACCTAATTTCATTTATCGAAAATTGCATTTCGTGATCTGTAACCGTGCCGGACATTTTGGGTGTGTCCACGTTAGGTGGAGCACTCTGTATACAGTTGATTCAACAAAACGTGTATTTTGTTAGATGTACAAAAGTCATTTTGCTGCTTTCAATTATTGTTTGCTCAACAAAAATGCTTTGTTACGGCAACTAAATATTTTTTTTGGCACTATGCAAACAAAGGTTTTGTCCAATTTTTTCTCAGTGTAACACTACACGGCACTTTTTTTGTGTAATCCCAGCAATTCCTCGTGTTTTTCTCAGATATGTGGTCTTTTCTCACGGTTTTTAACAAAACATTTCACAGCCCCTTTTTTTTTATGCATCTTGCTAGGTTTTTCAGGTGCCTATCTTTAAATACAGCCACTCCCGAAATCCTAAACTTGTAAGCAAATAATTAAAATTCAGCCTTTTTAAAACGGTGTTTCTGAAATCACGAAAAAAATGCGACCTACAAATCTCATGGTTTCCCTAATTTTAACAGTGCAGATGGTTCCTACAAGCATATTTTCTCCTCGGTGCAAATATTCAACTGCGTCCGAACGGTTTTACTTTTCTCAAACTTCTTAAGGGAACTGCGCAAGCGATCTCTTAAAAATGAAATTTTTAAAACCATTTTCACTAGTATTTATTTTTGAATATACCTCATATGATACAATTAAAACTTTGCAGCCTTAACTAATTGTTTTTACCTTTTCTGGGAAAAAGTCGTGTATTCCAAAAACACTTATTTACTGAGATACTCATTTATCCCCAAACGACTTAACAGAAAACATCATAGCCCTACAGTACCCTGTAAAATTTTTGAGAGAATCACGAGGGTGTAGCTTAAGTTAACCTGAACTGGATTTACGTAAATAATTCCGAAATGAGCTTAGATGTAATCATATTAGGTGAATTTTATTAATATCGAGTGCTGCGGAGGTAAATGGCAACAGAATTGTCTCGGTGCCAGTTCGAAATTCAAATAATATTGTATGTTCCGTTCGCCTATATCGTTCACGCATGCGCAGAAAACGCAACGTTTATGTTGACTCTCCTGTTTGTCCTAACTTCCTGCTATATTACGTTTTTGTTTGGCTATAAATGTGTACCTACTATTGCTATAACAGTTATCTTTGTGATTTGTCAATTATGTACTTTATACTCATATTACAACTTCATGTAGCACTTCAACATGTTTTGTATCTGCGGCGCAAAGAGTAGCGTCAGGATATTCTTGGAGCATCATTAATGGCAGTAGCACATAAATCGTGGCTGACACACACACACGCATATACATACATATATATTCCAGTTACTTCATATATTAACACTGACATAAAAATATATTTTTTTCAGAAAAACTGTAGACGTGACACTATTCAATGTATAAATACGGTCTAATTTTTTGTACCAATTTCTCACGTAAAGACATTATATTGGCTATTATTTATACAAAAAAAGTTTTCACTTTTATGTGATGAAGTCAAAAGCGCTGTTTCCTATTACTTAGTTTGAGAGCTTTTTCGCGTTCTTCAGTGCTATTGCTCTCACGGTTTGAGATAATTCACTCTTCCTTGTAGTAAACAAAGTATCTGAAGACAACACGTGAACGTTTTTAATGATATTTGTGAGCAATACCAAAAGATGGTAAAATGACTAAAGTGACAACTGCGGACATTCCTAGGCCTTATTTCAAAGTTTAGGCTGCTAATAACGGTGAAATTAATAAACGATATAATAATTTTTGTGTGTGTAATAAATAATTGCTGTAGAAAAAAAAAACATGCAATTAATAATTAAAATTATTAACTATTGAAGTACGTATATCAAATTAAATATATATAAAATACATATTCGCATATTTAATCGCTCTCACTTGTCTTGTACTTGCTCTCCACCTCGCAATTTTTTTTGTACTTGGAATAGCTCTAAACTCTAAATGTACAGATTTATCAAAAGTTAAGTAAAATTACATTCTCTCTAGTTCTGGGGAAAGGTTTAGCATAGCAGTAAAAAGACTAGATGCAATAAAAGGTTGAATTTTATAGTCCATTCACGGTTTCTTCGGATGTTTTGAAACGAACCTTTGAAAAATATCCGTAGGCGTTAACATGTCAACTTGTTATTTCAATAAATTGTATACCAAAAATATATAACACTGTGATTAACTTTACACTACTATATTCTTGAATAAATGAAACTTTAACTTATTATCTTCTATATCTTGTAATATTTATTTCGTATAAAATACGAATTAAAAACAGCAAGAGCAGCTATGTTTTGGCAACGANCTTCTATATCTTGTAATATTTATTTCGTATAAAATACGAATTAAAAACAGCAAGAGCAGCTATGTTTTGGCAACGACTAGTAAGAAATAGTTCACATTTAAAATACGGTTTTAACCTAGTTTATTGGTATGCTATTTGTAAATTAAACGTTGCCTATTTATATATTTTAATTTTTAGGTAGAACTAAAGGGAAAATATTTCATTGTTAAAGTTAAAAGTATCAGCGCAAATTACTGTGCGTAGGGCCTAGTGACGTGGTGTTTTTTTTTCGTCCGAGGAAGAAAATTCGACAGGCGGAGCGGAACTTGTTGCTCTCTCTCTCTCTCTCTCTCTCTCTCTCTCTCTCTAATTCTTTCTCTATCTCGGGAAGTTTCGCAATACCTGCAGTAGCAGGAAAATTATAAGTGTTATCAATTTTAGCCTATTCCATACTTACTACAGCAAAAATAATGATTTTCGATTTTTTTACAACTGAAACGTGATTTTATTGTTTGAATACCTATTATAATATATTTAGATGTGATGGCGGGACGGCTAGAAATCCGAAATTGGCAGAAGTGGCGAATGGCAACGCCAATATGACATGGCGTGTTTCTGTACGAAACGGCAAGATCGTACTCGTATTTTTTAAACCTACCTAGGCAAGTTACGATGTTGTGATAAATACGTTTTTCCATGGCAGAAATAAATATACTGTAAAGTGCGTCGTGATCGCTGTGTGTGAAAGAGTATTGTTGCCTNTACGTTTTTCCATGGCAGAAATAAATATACTGTAAAGTGCGTCGTGATCGCTGTGTGTGAAAGAGTATTGTTGCCTTTACATTACGTTGGACCAGTGTGNATACGTTTTTCCATGGCAGAAATAAATATACTGTAAAGTGCGTCGTGATCGCTGTGTGTGAAAGAGTATTGTTGCCATTACATTACGTTGGACCAGTGTGTGTGTGTGTGTGATTGCAAAAATCGGACATGTGAAATTCATACGTTTTAGCCGTGAACTGTTTTAAAGACGTAATTAATTGTTTGAAAGTCACGTCTGTTCATCAAAACGTTGTAACCTTGCCCTAGGTGTTTGGAACACAATTGTGTAACGTGCTTACGTTTCTGTGCATTCAATGTTTGCTACAACCTCAACAAAATACTGAGCCCAACCAGATAAATTTAAATATATAATAAAATAAATATAGCAAACAGTAAGTAACAATGCATATCAATATGAGCGGAATAAAAGTCACCGTAGGCCTATTTGTGTGCATGTTCATCATTATCTTTTAAGTTTGTCGTTGCTACGTACAATAAATAAGCGACACGAGTTGCGTGCTTGAATTTACTGTGTCTTTTCGTTGGACTGGTTGTCCCTTTCTTTTAATTGTTATTCCAACTAAGGCCGTCCTTTAAACGAAATAAGCCAACACATATCAGTAACAAGAAGTTAAATACTGCAGTTCTTTCCCCCGCAGTTATAACAGGGTTAAATACAGTCGTGGCAAAATTTTAACATGTATTACGTGTAATGTGCTATGTCGTGTATAATAAATATATTTACAATGAAAAATAATAACCGTAAGAACTATTGTCAACGTAGACATTGTTTAAAAAAAGTCATAAAACTGACCTATATGGTTATAGGCCTAAATTGTGAACATTCATACGAAATTGTTTTTGAAATATGACTAAATTCTTTGAACAGCTGAAAACAGTAAACAAGCATTTGACAGTTGAACCGTAGTCACATGGCAGGGTTTATATTTACACGTAGCGGAGAGATACGCAATCGGTAACCAAAAAATAGAACTTTAGCAGGGCTTCAGAAAAATTGGAAGTAACTGTGAATAGAGTATATGTAAGTAAGTGCTTCAAATATTTGCACACTCCCTATAGCACGATTTTAGGAGGGAAAGAAGAGTGTATTGAAGTTAGTGAAAGTGTTCCGATTTATATGTATAAGCTAAGACGGTGGATGTGTTGAAAAAGTCAAAGCTATGCAGACACGTTCTTCGCTGTTGAACACGCGAGTTTGGCCGTCCTTTCGGCGATGGGTAAGTGAACGTCGGGCACACCCTTTGCGCAGAAGACTAAAATCGGTCTACCTCATCTTTAGTCTATGGTCCTAACAGAATCCGGGTTGTGACGTAAACGCCAGAGCAAGAGCACAGGAAAGTGGTCGCTGAGGGAATCGAGGCAATGCATCCGCCACGGTGACGTGGATCGTCACTGAATACAATATATTCTGTTAAAGGTAGTATCGGAGCAGCTTAAATGCACAAAGTAAACATTAACAAATTTGTCCAGCTTTCGGGGAAGAGGGTAGCAGGAACGAGAAGAGACATGTATATCTACCAAGGACAACACAACTACGCTTCTTCCGCTCTCACCAACATGCAAGGAAAACTGTCATTCAGATTAAGACAAAATCCACTAAGGATGCGCGAATCTTAAATATTCAGATTTGCCAGTTGACTCTTCTGTTTCTTCTTCTTCTTACCGTGAAACAGGCAGCGATGCTACTATGGGCTATTCACAGTAAAGTAAGCACATTTTAGAGCCCTCTCATTTGGAAAAATAGTCAAATTTAGATTTTATTTTAGCCATAGACGTTAACTTCCGAGTGCGGTGGAACATACTCACTGTGTTTATTACTTACATGCAAGTATTTATTGAAATGGGTGATTAAATAGTAAAAAAAATGGCTGTAAGGAAAACGTAACTAGGACCTCAAAAGTGCTCTTTTTACCGTGTAAAGCTTATAGAATGCTGTATGCGGCATAGGCCTTACATAGTATTTACACCGACTAACTACACTAGCAAGCGAATTTTCTCTCTTACTTTAGCTGGCTACACTACTTGAAAGCCAGAAGTGTCTTTCCGGCAACTCCGAATAATGCGTGTGGCGAGATGAGTTGTAGGAGACGAGGATAAGGAATGGTGGGATGGGGAAAAAAAGGAGCGCCCCGAGGAAACTCGCTTGAGGACTCACGGCAGATATACACATTTCTTAATATTTCTTGTGATACATTCGCGTGATCCTTCAAATAATTCTGTAGTGCTAAATTTTGTCTGGAAATATCTTCATGAGTTTACATCGCAAGCAAGTTTACACAACAAATGTGATACCATGCGAGTTCCAAAGTTATGTTAACGAAAGTGTTATGACGTAGCCACGAGTGGTTTAGAACCTCATTGGTTTTGTGATCCACACACCGGTCTCTCACCTCGGCGGAAACTGACGAAAATCGGTGGGTTTCTCGGGGTACTCCTATTTCTCTTACATGACTCACTATCGTGTCGTGCTTCAGGAGACGGTGGCAGGCTACGGGCTAGCTCTGCGGTCTACCTCGCAAGGCTAAGCGCAAACCAATCCAAAGCCTCCTTCCACACGATCGTTCACTGTAAAGGGTTCGAAATCACTTCGTGTACATGCTTGGTACCCCAATTCCGAGTCTGTCAGCTGTTGATTCTAAACAATTACTGGCTCGGCCCTCTCGCCACGTGGGAATAATTAAATGGTGATCATGGAAAATAAAAGAAATCTACGCTATTTTATATGCAAGAGAAATACAAAATGAAATGTTTCGCTCATGGCTGTGAGATAAGATTCATAACACTCTTTCCTAACGATCTATGTACGAGTTACATTTACGACTTTATTTCATAAGTTTTTTGTTAACTTTCGTAAGTCGTCTGCATTTTACAAAGAACCGAACCCTCTAAATATGGTTTATATGCGGAGCATGCATACATTAGATGTTACAGGATTCAAAAGGCTTACACAAAATTCGTGGCACAATTGACGAGACAATTTTTTTTAAACAATATTTTGCTTTTACTAGGGAAGCATATTACATTTAATTAAGAATAAAAGCTTACATTTTGCATTAAGCTATTTTCATCAAGAAAATTACAAATAATCTGATATACAAACACGCATTATTTCGTCATTCATGGGGCCAATACCTTACAGCAGCAAAATAGCTCTTATTGCGCCTACATAATGGTCACGAAAAAACTGAGCACTTTTGAAAGCCCTGCTTAAGATCTACTTGTGTTTACATTGTGTATTCTTACGCCATATGCAATATTAACATTGCCATGGACCTGACCACTTTATTCGTACATCATTCAAGTGAAAATGGGAAATTATTAAAAAAGTAACTATGTTACAAATTTGCTAATTTTTAAACTTGTCGTGTGACGGTTTAGGATAGTAGAGCGACGCTGGCCAACAATCCCCCCCCTCCCCGCATAACCAGGGTAGAGACACGTGTCACGAAGCAGGTGAACAGCCAGAACGGACCGCAGTTACACGTGTCTTGCTGCGCGTCCTGCTGCGTAGGCCTCCCTGCCACCCCCCTTCACCCCCCTAGGCCTCTCGCCTGCCCGTGAGATCTGTGGAGCGCAGAGGTTTCACGCGATATCACCAAATAATCATGTGTATTTTGCCGGAATTCAAAATATACGCACCACGGAATAAATAGCTGACGAGCTGGATATTGGTGCCGAGAACCACCCCCCCTACCCCCTTAACTAACCACGGGACAATGTGGAAACGCACTGAATAAATAGCTGACGAGAGTAAGCTAGGGGCAAGGGGCTACCTTCCCCCGCCCCCCCAAAAACCTTCAGAAACCAGGACACGTGTTTTCAAAGGCATTTTTCTGCATCCTACCCCCTCACCCCCTCCTCCCCACAAGGCGACACGTGCCGACAATTAATGGTGGAGGCTGGCAAGCATAAATACCCCTTTACGAGAGTAGTGGGAATCAGTTCATTAGTACCACGCAGAGAGGTCAGTCAGTTCATTAGTACCACGCCGAGAGGTTAGATCAGTAGACCATCGAGCAGCCAGTTGAAGATCGCCGCGCAGAGAGAGGTCAGCCGCGCCATTTTGGCCGGGGGCAAATCGGACCCTCGGCCACGTCAGTAGAACATCACCACAGTGAGACGGCAGCAACAGAGGGCCTTTGCCAAAGGCCGCCCATCGCCGGAGCTCACCCACCACAGCTGACAGCACCCGCAGCAAGAGATAAGTATTCAGTACGCCGTCAAGAGAAGCCCCCCTCCATCACGAAGTCGTGAGCAGTCAATCCGAGTAACCGAATTATTAGAGTACCACACCTCTAGTGTTGATGTTTATTTGTGAATATATCCGAGACAATATATTCGTCCTTCAAATTGAAACAGCCAAAGTCTACATTATTACAAACCCCTTAACTTTCAGGCATCATATAGTCTATGCCACTAAGCATTAACAAAAGACGCTACGTACTTTTTGGATGTGTTATTTGGCTTCCCAACTGTGGGGCGTACACAGCCTAAATAGCGTCAAGTAAATTGCCTCCCAACTGTGGGGCCTACATACCATCAAACTTATATTTATTAAAACAATTATAAATCGAAAGAAATCGTTTCAGTATTCAAAAATGTTCACTTAACATTTTTTATTCAATGTTAAGACACGGAACTTTTTTTTCTCCATCGTTACCAACTTCACTGGGCACTTGCCAGTCAGTGTGAATTTATTTAAAAAGTGCTAAAGTAACTGTGAACAGCCTATATTGATACTATTNCTGGGCACTTGCCAGTCAGTGTGAATTTATTTAAAAAGTGCTAAAGTAACTGTGAACAGCCTATATTGATACTATTCATTGCAGTAAGATCAAATTGCTGTACGACTGTGTTACATGATTCAATACACGATTAAAATTGTTGTGATTTAGCACCAAAAAAAAAAAAAGGTAAAATAAAATTGTTTTATTCGGGTGAAAAAGCTAAAATGAAATTATTTGATTAGGGTGAAAAAGCTAAAATGAAATTATTTAAATAAGGTGAAAAACCTAAAATGAAATTATTTGATTGGGGTGAAAAAGCTAAAATTAAAATTTTATATAAATTAACGGAATGCTTGATTAAAAAGGTAAACATTGCATTTTTGATCAAAACGTTTGTCCAAAGTGAATATTTCTGTTTTACCCGTAAACTGTAGTAATGCTGCAGATCATATTTCTCCGTTAGTTATTTCCCGTAGTTTCCTTTGACGCCACGACAAGAACTCTGGTTTCAGTCAACATTCACCTGGTGTTATCATAAATTCAATCAATAGCTTGTTTCCCCGGAATGGATAATTTAGTCACTTCAACTGTATGATTAATATGTTGTTAAAACCAATTTTTTATGCTCGCCACATTTTTTTCGTTAAAATGTGTATAAATTATTTAATTTTAATTTTTTTTTTNTAAAACCAATTTTTTATGCTCGCCACATTTTTTTCGTTAAAATGTGTATAAATTATTTAATTTTAATTTTTTTTTTGTGTACTTATTTGAGTGCTGGCCATACACACCGGAAATATCCTAAACAGACCGGCACTAAAAACAATATAAATTTCAAAGGAAATAAAATTTAAACATTTCAGAATATAATTCACAGTATCAAACAAAAATTCGTTACAATACACTATACAGAGAGAANGTGTACTTATTTGAGTGCTGGCCATACACACCGGAAATATCCTAAACAGACCGGCACTAAAAACAATATAAATTTCAAAGAAAATAAAATTTAAACATTTCAGAATATAATTCACAGTATCAAACAAAAATTCGTTACAATACACTATACAGAGAGAATCCAACGTATTTTAACAAATTTGTTAAGCTACGTACAGTTATAATAATACAGTTAGCTTGCCCTTGAAAATAAGATATGGCTGGATTGACAACGAATAAAGCCCCAGCCTCTCCGAGGTAATGCCAAAAAATTAATCAGTACTATATATATGTATGTGTATATATAGAGAGAGATACAGAGAGAGAGAGAGAGAGAGAGAGAGAGAGAGAGAGAGTTAGAGCCCACTGCAAAAATGATGGATGTCACTAGGAATGAGTTTTGCAGGAGAACGAATATGAGTTTAGAACCCCGTTTTTGAGAAAGGTGCATATTTTAATTTCAAATAAAGTGTTTTGGTCCAGTAATGACAAAAGGATTCAGAGTATTTTTCCGAGACTCCGAGGTGAGAGGTCGTTCTTGACGTCACCATTTAAAGGTACGTGGATGGTGCCTCCAGGCGTAAACCACAAACAAAATAAACAATGGACTTGCTGGGGAAACATACAATTTTTATATTCACCTTGTTTTTTTTTACATGGCAATCGATGGTGCCGGGTTGCGGCTTACTGCCGCGCCGCGATCGCCACCAGGTCTCACTGCATTTGGCGAAAGATCCTCTCCTCGTCGTCGCTGTCGCCGGACTCGATCTCGTCACCACTGTGCTTCCTCTTGAGCTTGTTCCAGTGTCGTGAAGGCTCTCCTCTAGCCCGTTCAGCAACTCGTCGTGGCATCGATTTCACATGTTGATGAAACACCCGTGGAGAGATGTTGACCCATGCCATCTGGATAACTACCCACAACCCTCAGCTATTTGTAGGCGCGGGATCTTGGGTGCGAATGTACCTCCGCACCACTTCCCATAAATGGTCGAGGTGGCCACAGCAGTAGTTGAAACTTTCCACATTCCTCCTAAAAACCAAATTCTGGACAACTTGGCCAGCTGGACGTTCTTCAGGGAAATATTTTCCGTGATGCCGGTCTTGATGGAAAAGTAATTTCCGCTGTACGAGATCAAAATCTCCAGCGTCTTCTTGATGCGAAGAAACAGGTTTATGGAATTCGGATCGTACTTGTAATGGAAGATGATTTCGGATTTCGGATGCCTTTGTTCGATCAAGTAAATCTGGTGTTCCACGCTCCGTCTTTGCCTCCGGATGGCGGCGTAGTCTTCCTCTACCTCGTCGTCATGCAGCTTCATATTCATGTAGGTCGGTTTCAGCCTGGAATCGTGAGTTTTCGAAACAAAGTCCGGTACCATTTTTGCTATCTCGCAGAAGGCCATATTTAGCGCCGCGATCAACTAATCTACATGCGCGATCTGTTTGCGAATGCTCTGATGTTTGACATTGTCATTTGGTGGTCGACGTTTGCTTTCAGCTGCTCCTGCTTGAATTCGTTAACTTACTCCAAGTAATCGTACATAATATATTCGATCGCGATGTAGTAAGTAGTCTTTGATTTCGTTCGCCACTTTGGTCCTCAACTTTATGACCAGCTTTTTTTAACTTTCTTACTTCCATAAAAATTCCATTTTTCCGTGCCAGATTATTTTTTCTTCATACATTTCGCTTCTTTTTGAATATCAACGTATTTGAGAGCGAGAGGATCATCATGTTTTATCTCCGTGTATTACACGTTGCAGTTTTCCAGAAGTTTTAGCAAATTCACTTTCACATCTAGCATTCCTGCAGTCTACAGGTATATTGTCGATCGTTACTACGCTTTGGCTATCAGTGTTTTCGCTATGATAATCCTGTGGTAGATTCTACATATACAGATCATTGCATTGCCACCTTCAACTCATTTTTCACTAAATAGTGACGGCAGTAGAATAGATAAGGCGAGTCAGGGGCAAGTGAATGGGGAAGTGGGAGCCAGGAACCGGCCATCATGTTGTGACGTTACCCAACCACCATATTGAATCCAGGTGACCTTGATCTTGACCCATGACCTTGACCTTGTGCCCATGACGTTGGATGAGTTGATGGATCCGTGAACTAGATTCCTGCGACTTCAATAACAGTTAAATAAAAATACAGTCTTTTTTCTACAGTCGTTTGTCCCACAGTCATTTGTCCTAATACACAGAAAAATTCCGTTCGAGGAAATGTCTCAACACCAACAACAGGCACTAGACCTACAGGCAGTAAACCTAAATTTGTTTAGCCTACAGTCATTTCACCTAAACGGCATTTGACCTACTGCCACCAGATCTAAAGTCATTTCGCCGACAGTTAGGAAAACTGATTTTATGTCTACTGCCTGCTATTCCGTACTATACTATTCGACATAAAACATTAGTTTTGTCTCCTCTACCACTCCTAAAATTTAGAGTACTGAATTTTGGAACAACCTGTGAACTAATGTTCATTTAATATGTTATAGTCTGTACACTGTTATTTAAGCACTTTTGAAATTAACCTTTGCAAAATGTCACCGCCACTCTACCAACATGTATTTTAACGGGCATCCTGAGTAGCATTCGCCCAGTAAAGTTGGTAACGATGGAGGGAAAGTAGTTCCATGCCTTAACGGTGAATTAAAAAGTGTTTGGCAAATGTTTGTGAATATTGAAATAATTTATTTTGCTTTCTGTTTTTTTAGTTTATGTGCAGCAATTTGAAAAAATTACCAACCTTATTTATTTATTTTTTTACCCAATCGACGTACGGATAAAGTAACGAGGCCCAAGGTAATGCTAATTTTACATATGGGAGAAGGATGCACACTGTGAATACACGTAAATCTCAACCAGGACTTTCAAAAAATTCTCAGTTTACCGTGGACGGACTACATTTATACAGGGGGGGGAAGTCTCCATGAGTTCGCGAGCAGGTAGAAGTGCGAAACACCGCGAAAGGCTCGCCCCAGCGTGGGAAATTTTCCTCTCCGCGACGGAAAGCAGCCCTTCAAAGGTTGTCAGCATGTGACAGCTTGGGAGCGACGTCGGGTCGCGAATACCCGGGGAAAGCAATTGCGACAACATTTTCAGAGGTGTCGAGAAAAAAATTACTCCCGCGCTGGATGGCGGAAAATATTTCGGGAGAGAGTGGCAACCGCAAGGGTGGCCAAACCCTGCAGAAATATTAGGCGTTTGCGCCCGCCACCGGAATTTACGTCGCCGCGTCCAGGTTAGTCCATTTCTCTCTTTAAAGTGAAATAAACGTTTTCTTTCATTTATTTGCACCCTTAAGTATTTCTTGATTTAAATATTTTAAGTTTTAAAATAATTTTTACAATACAAATGTGAAATTATCCGGCCTGCGTTCGTGCAGTTGTATAGGAAGTCAGACCTTCGTGAGGATTGTTCTGGATTCGAGACCCGGGTAACACATAAATTAGGTTTTTTTTATAGACGGGTGTATAAGTGAGCTTAGTTTAGAGATCTGGCACAAAAGAGAAGGCATTGATACGCCAATTAAATGTAATTTGAAAGATTCGTAGCTCGTTTCTGCTGGTAGAGATGCGAAACTGTATACACTTTAAGAAATTATCAGAAAATACACCACATATGTGTATACTTACAGTGAAAATTATTGAGTGGTAAAGTATTTTCCCCATAAATTTATGTTAGCGTTCCTAAATTTGCACAGGAAACTATTCAAATGCGTAATGAAGTTGCTGACTTTGTAAAGTAGTGATGCTAAACATTCTTATGTTTGCAGCCTACTATGGGGTATCATTTCCATACTGCGTAGAGGGTTAGGAACTTCCATTAAAGTTTAGGAAGTTTACCAGAGATTTTTCTTACAGTGTAATGATGAGACCAGTGTGGAGAATAAATAAGTCAATTGCCCTACCTGAGGGACAGATTTTTCTTTCTAAGACAGCCTCAAAAATGAGTCAGTCGAGATGGAATATATGTGATTCAACCCGGGAATGAAGATGGGGAGATAAGAATAGTACCGAAAATAATCACCAGAGGAGTGTTTGCCACGCTGCCCTAATAATTCACGAAACTAACTGAATTCTGCATTCGTTAGTAAAAGTTTAAAGAGAAAACAGACTAACGTTTCTTCATCTACAAAACACCGTCATTCTGTTTTGCAAAAATGACCGTAGAATAATTTCAATTGGGCACAAATGAAACCTTTCATTTATACAAATTAATTCCTGGCTGAACTTGGTTATTCTATTGGAAATATAAGAAATCAACTACAGTAATAATAAACACTTTAGTTTATAAAAATAGGCAGAGCAGATTCTTATGAAATGGGGAAGGAACTGTGAGAGCAATTGTAGAGACATTCCCCAGAATTTGCCTATGGGTAGAAAACCATTCGCGAAAACCCTTCCCCAAACCAGAAAACCGGAATAGAAACCTTGACCTGTGAAATGAGTTTCAGTCACGGCGTTGCATCATAAAATACGCGCTGTAGAAAATGAAACTATGTGGTTACAAATAAATATTCTGAAAACACCCGACATTTATGGCCATGACGCTTTATGCCCATCGAAAAACAAGATTTTTTACACAAAACCAACGTAAGCGCTCTAGATTCATTTATACAAAACAATCCTCTTGGAACATCAAATCGGTACAAAGTCAACACGTGAAANAGAAAACCATTCGCGAAAACCCTTCCCCAAACCAGAAAACCGGAATAGAAACCTTGACCTGTGAAATGAGTTTCAGTCACGGCGTTGCATCATAAAATACGCGCTGTAGAAAATTAAACTATGTGGTTACAAATAAATATTCTGAAAACACCCGACATTTATGGCCATGACGCTTTATGCCCATCGAAAAACAAGATTTTTTACACAAAATTAACGTAAGCGCTCTAGATTCATTTATACAAAACAATCCTCTTGGAACATCAAATCGGTACAAAGTCAACACGTGAAAGTTGCCCATCGAAAAACAAGGTTTGTCACACAAAACCAACGCAAGCGCTCTAGATTCATTTAAACAAAACAATCCTCTTGGAACTCCAAATCCGTACAAAGTCAGTTCGTGAAAGTCTGTTAAGCAATAGCAACTTTCATTTTAATGTAGTTATTAATATTATGATCTGAATGAGGTAGGAATGTCTGTCTCAGTACCAGGCAATCAGATCTGTCTTCGTGTGACAGTATTTTGAAGCCGGGGCATCACGTTAAGCGGAAAGTATGATTTAATTTACGCGAAGTTTAAATTAACGTTACAACGGTCACCTGACTCACAGTTAGATTTTAATTGCACTTTGTAGCAAGTGTCGTATTTTACTATCTTCTTTTTTCCTTTTTGCCTCACATTCGCATGAGTTTCGTATTTGTCACTGTGCACTGTGTCATTCTTTGTTAGTTCTTGTTAATAAATAACTGATATTTATAGCTATCTGTTGATTCATGGATCTTATTCATTATTTTTCGGCAGTAGATTATTCGTTTACATTTCCGCTGTATTCTGCGCACTGTGGTCCGTTTTGCGTATTTATATTGACTTTAAATATTTTGAGACACGGTCTCCGCGGTTTTATCCTGTTTTCAACATGGCCATCGGAGACAGTCCAAATAAAAACTTAATATAATTCAAGTTGACTTTTGGCAATAACGTCCAGAAACAACCATTGCAACTGTTCTCGCCCGAGATCCAGACACGAAGCCTACAAACAGGAAGTGGCCAGTTCGCAAAGGATGCCAACGACAAAGCGTTCAAGGCACAAAAAGCAGTGTATTTAACCACATACGGTTCACGGTAACTAAAACATATCTGAAGCCAATATTACGAAAAATTTTACTGCCGTAACATCATATCCTTTCACAAAAATACTTCCCGGAATATACAATATCTTCGGAAACTCAGTCGCCAAACTCAAGACATACTTTCTTTGGAGCAATAGTAATACAAAAGACCTATACACATATATCCGGAAAGGTTTTTTTATACAAAATAATTGTTTTCAAAATTGTGGCTAACAACTCCTGGAGAATAAGGCAGTGCGATCATGCGTGTAGCGAAAGTTGCATTATCACACCTCCTTGTTCTGCAGATGTACGCCGCATCTTTCAACACAATTATTTTATATAAAATTCTTTTCCGGCTATAAGTAAATAGGGCTTATGTGTTACTATTGGCCCAAGGATGGCAACAAATCAGGAAAAGTAATTCTCAACATGTCGTTAAAAGGTGTAATGTTACAACTGACTCGCATTGACATAGGTTTCTAATCACGCATTAAGGTAGTGATTGGTGTAACGTAATCATACAACGTGGAAAAATAAAACTGCAATGACTTGATGGACGATGATTTGATTGGTTTTAAAAGGGCTTATTAACTGCCCTCTGTGTTATGCCTGAAAGCTCTTCAGGGGGACGGCTTACAAACTAACTAATGACATAACTTAAGCTGACACCCGTGCCTTGCCCGGGATTCGAATCCAGAGCCTCTCGCACCCCCAGACCAGCGGCGCACCAACCGACTGCGCCACGGGAGGCTGACTCGGAGATCTGATGTGGGTAGAATATGATCATGCTGAAGAAGAGTAGAGATTCCATACACGTTTCGAAGTCTTCCATCATCGTGTGACACAACACACACCGACCAGCGCGCCCTCTACAAATACATAAGTGCCTGGCCTTAGAAAGATGACGCACGGTGCGATAAGATTAAGTGGAGCGAAGGGACTGATGGTACACTTGGGTCATATCATGGTGTCATACGGGGGGGGGGGTACCCCAACATATTAGAGTTGGGCATACTTCTCCATAATTTGGTTTATAAATGCAATTTATAAACCGAAGCATTTCAATGCACGCAGCAAACTTCTTGACAGTTTTTTTCTCTTCCGAAATCCAAAGTTTTCTTCTCAAGTAATTAATTTCACTTACGTAACCTTAATCTATTGTTCCTTCATTATTTAATAATTCCTCTGCTACGTGAAAAAAAATACTGATACATCTGAAACCGTGCAAACTTAAAAAAAAAAAAATGTTCGCGTAAGTAGTCATTTGTCATGTCAAGCTTTGATTTCTAATATTTTGTCATCAAGTGCAATTACAAAGGTTTGTAAAATAAAAAACCACGAGAGAAGGAATACAATCACCTTAAAATAAATGTAAATGGCTTCCAATATGCGTGCAGAACTAAATAAAAAGTACACTCTAAATACGAAGCTGTGGAAAACCACTGATTCGCAGTCAAATTCAGCTGAATTGGCGGAAAACACCTGGTGGTTTCAGTGGGATAATTTCACTGATTGAATAAATTACAGCCAATTGAATTGGATGAATCTAAATAGTTTTTTTTTAAATTTAGCCTAATAATTACGAGAAATAAACATATTTCCGATATTCACATTTTATATTGTGCAATTAAACGTAATTTATAAAAGGAAAGAAAAATTACTAGAGGCAGGATCTGAACCGAAAAGTACCCCACTTCTAAAGCGTTTCCTTAACAACTATGCTACCAACTCAACGTTGACTGCTGCGGGGAAAATAAGTTTATTGCAGTTGTTATCGAATATCTGGAGCTTTAAATTTAATTATCTTTCTTTTCGTTTTCAGTTAAATTGGTAGTATTAGGATAATTAATACAAATAGTGATTATGAATGCACTCACTTCACGACATTTCTTANTTCAGTTAAATTGGTAGTATTAGGATAATTAATACAAATAGTGATTATGAATGCACTCACTTCACGACATTTCTTATTTTAAATTTCAAACCAAGCGTTATGATGATTACTTGAAAACGAAATGGAAATTCATGTTACCTCGTAAAATTATGTTATGAAAAACAAAACCGACTTAAAAAAAAATTTAAAATGTTTTTTAAGTTTGTGTCATTATTTCGTTTAACACACCTTGTTTAACTAATCCGTTAGTAAAAAAAACATTTCACTGAAAACAAGCTAATGAAATGGTTGATGAATCAGTGGAGAACGTCACTAAAACAATAAGTAAATGAAAACGTTAGTTAAACTGACTGAGGAAACTGTTGAATAAGCCAGATGCTGTTAACTGATTTAAACAGTGAAATCCTCACTGATTAAGATTTAGAGTGAAGTGCACACACTACCACAAATGTCAACACAGTACGACTTATATTTCGTGCAAAGGAGAAAAAACATACATTTTTTAACATTGTAAAATATTTTGTATCATTGAATTACTTAAAAAAAATTTTTTAATTAGTTTATGCGAGTCTATTTTAAATCAAAATTTAAGCGTATTCCCATACTGGATACTTCAGAAATCACAATTGACAATAAAAGCCTCGTCAAGCAAAATCATTATAGCAGTTACTCTGTTTGTATGTAATAAAAATCCAGAACAATGTTTACAAATATGTATAATTACTGATTGTATACACATCAATTTCCAGCCAGGAAAGTTATCATTGGTACGACTGAAATGAATGCACGTAAAACCAATTATTGAAAATCTTTGTACGTACAAGAATAGTTATTATTATTATTACCCTACATGACGATTTTTTTTTCTTTTTTTGCGAAATGTGCATTCTTGTATTGGTATTTATCACACTTACATGCTTTTAAAAATGACAGAAATCAAAATAAATAATTACAGTATTCACAGATTTTCACATAAACAGTTTTAACTCAACGGTTAGACCTGGAACTACTCACCCTCCGTAGTCACCAGCTTTACTGGGCACGTGCAAGTCATTGTGCCAGTTCAAATACGCGCACGTAGAAATAATGGCATTTTGTCGAAGGCTGAAGTCAAAAGTGCCCAAGAAACCGTGAATAGTATATATATATATATATATAAATATATATATCGTTGGCAAGCAGCATGACTGCGAGCACACGTGCTTCTTCTGAAACGCCTGTAGAGTTGCAATGATAAAAAGGTTTTCTTGAATGAAACAACTCAAGTTTGGCGCAACCAAATTAATTGTTTGCATGGGGGCAGTAAAATTTTTTTTTATGAAATAATAGTATTTTTTAAAATTATTTTTTCTGCCCCAAACGTGTAATATTTGGTTGGTACAAATACATATATGTAGTGCTCTACGTGCATTACGCCTTCTGTTATAATTAAAAAAGACTCGAAAACACGATGGAGACTTGAACCCCTAAACTGAACGCTTCTCCTTAGGGACTTCAGCTAAACTGACTATGAGCCAAACACGAATGTTTCTAAATATACGTTTTTAAAACGTGGCATATATGCAGAATAATATTTTTCAAGTACTACAGATTTACGCTTGATTTCCCGTTGAACTTATTTCGTTGGCTTCCTTTATACCTTTACTAAGTGTCTGTAAATAAACTATGACAATTATTACTCAAATTTTTACAAAATATCCAAACAAACTCTCGGGCTGCAAGTTCGAGCAAAGTAAATGAATAATCCACTTATTTTCCAGGCAACTAAATTAATTTCAGTTACCGTACAGAGCTGATTTTGCTTCCACCACAAATTAAACCATAATAAAAGGCAGCTAACTAAATTATAGTCACTTCAAACGAAATACTAATTGTACTCTGCCTTAATGTTTATATTAATCAAACTAATCAGTTTAGTGATCTTATAATATAGTCGTGTGTATTAAACTTGTAAGATCACGTTGGAACAATAAAAAAAGTGTCAGGTTCAACAAATTTTTAAATGCATTATGTGGTTCAAAGGAACGAATACAAATATCTGGAGCAAGAGAATATCATTCGAGAGAACAAAGTTTTGTTAAACGTAAGAAAATCATCTCCAAGTAAATTTAGTTTGTAAAGTCTATTCGCAGTTTCTTCACACTTTTTGAATCAAACCTTAGAAAAATTACCCAATATGTGATGCGGTGGGTTGTTTTCTAAATATGCCACGTATCACAAGCGTTTTATACTTCTGTCAACGTAAATCTATCGTATTTTTGGTTAATTTGAAATTTTTTAAATATTTTACGTATGAGTTATAATATTCAATTTAAAATTAATAAGAATAAAAGACTGAGAAACTAGGCGTGTTGGTAATCCCTAGTAAGAAATAGTTCTTGTGCAAAACATTATTACAGCGAGCGCGCATGAATGCGGTGCGTTGGCCCTTTTGGTGTAATTTCCTAGACTTTGTTAAACTAAGTTTGCATGAGGCGAAGGAATATCGTGGAAACAGAACTGAAGCACGGCTTCAGAAAAGTTGGAAGTAACCGTGGGATAGACTATATCTGAAACGGCATCTTTCTCTCCGTGAGTTCCGCGAAGGTCGCGTTGAAGAATGAATGAAGCTCTAATGAAGTTCTGTATAGATGGAGTGACGGGGGAAAGGCCCTGCCTTCTTACAAGTGACGGTCGTTTGAATGCATGACGCCGACTTCACCAGCGATACACAATCTGACCTCCTGGCATCATGGCGCGCCGTGCCGTGAGTTACAAGTCTCGTTGCCTTTGATGCTGCGCCCTTGTACGACGAAAGACGATGATAATATAATCATCCATCATTTAAGATACGCAATATGTGTCTGGGGACACACATACAAAATAGCCACGGAAAAATCTTCAAGTGACAAACGACATGAACAAATACCAGAGGACAATGGAAAAGAGACAGGAAATTAAAATAATAATAATAATAATAACTCAAGTATTTTTAAAATACTGGGCTGTCGTACATGTTCACAAAAAGAAAATAAGACAAGGCATTATTGCTTTATCAGTACTAAATGAAACCAGAAAAAAATTACTATCTATTAATAATATTGTTAGAACATGTGGTTGTCTATTACTTATACTTTCATTAATTTAGTGTTTTAATTCAAAATCAACAACGTTTTAATGTTAGTGGAGCTAAAGTAACTATCACCACACTAAAAGAGAATGCAGTTCATAATTACTTTTTCGCAAGTATTAGCTTAAATTTTCTGTGACTCTTAATTAAGTCTCAAAATAAAATAACACAAAAAAATTGTTTACTCGCAATAACATTTCCAAAAGAGGTATCCTGAAAATAATTTTCTCAAGATTTTAAAGTCCCAACATTAAATACTTTACAACAAAATGTTTAATATTGCAGTAAATATTACACTAATAGCGTGCAATTGTCTTTAAATTAAGTCAAATTAAACTAATACACGTGTATAATTATGTTGACAACTTTGCTGATGGGGACCGCAGAATCCTTAAACAGAATGAATTGCCATCGGGAGGTGGGAAGTGATGCTGGGGATAGAAAATACTGCAGCTAATCAACTACGCTATTTATTACCAACTGTGTTGGAAACGCGATAAGCGTGAAACTGGCACCCTCCCTCTCTCTCTCCCCCCACTCTCTATCTATCTCTCTCTAGAAGAAAGCGAAAGACGGGAATTAATAAACAAGTTAATGACCTTGAAACGGGAAGGAAAAACTCTTTGAAGACGGTTCTCGCCGCGATGAAAAAAACCCAACTTTGGCAACTTAAGTTAAATAGATAAAATGACACTAACATTTAGAATATGTACTAAGAAACTACACAAAATAATCTTCTACACACAACACATTAACTACTAAAAAAAAAAGTAAAAACGTTTGTAGGCATTTAACTCTTTCTTATAATATCTCCAGTCGGGTCCATCGCCTTCTAATGCATGGGGAAATGTGTGCCTGTAAACAGACAGGAAAAGAATATTGTGCATTACAAAAACATTTAAGGAGCACTGCAACACAATTATGGCAACTGCAGACTTAGTGTAAGGCGCCTTCCTANGTGCATTACAAAAACATTTAAGGAGCACTGCAACACAATTATGGCAACTGCAGACTTAGTGTAAGGCGCCTTCCTAGTTATCATAGAGTCTCATTGTAAGTAATTGTGCTTATTATGATTTTAAAAAAAACATGGGGTGTAGCTGTGTCGGGGACACGGCCGTTTGTTTTGCGTGAATACGTCTACGTTTTTACGTTCTCGGCACCGCTTCACTCGANGGGGACACGGCCGTTTGTTTTGCGTGAATACGTCTACGTTTTTACGTTCTCGGCACCGCTTCACTCGATCATATGAGGTTTCATTGGTATCACTCGATTGCTCTTGAGATGCTCTTTCCAACCGTATACGATTTTTGTATTTCGAATTGGCTNCCTAATAATTACGAGAAATAAACATATTTCCGATATTCACATTTTATATTGTGCAATTAAACGTAATTTATAAAAAGGAAAGAAAAATTACTAGAGGCAGGATCTGAACCGAAAAGTACCCCACTTCTAAAGCGTTTCCTTAACAACTATGCTACCAACTCAACGTTGACTGCTGCGGGGAAAATAAGTTTATTGCAGTTGTTATCGAATATCTGGAGCTTTAAATTTAATTATCTTTCTTTTCGTTTTCAGTTAAATTGGTAGTATTAGGATAATTAATACAAATAGTGATTATGAATGCACTCACTTCACGACATTTCTTAGTTTAAAACTTCAAACCAAGCGTTATGATGATTACTTGAAAACGAAATGGAAATTCATGTTACCTCGTAAAATTATGTTATGAAAAACAAAACCCACTTAAAAAATTTTTTAAAAATGTTTTTTAAGTTTGTGTCATTATTTCGTTTGACACACCTTGTTTAACTAATTCATTAGTAAAAATACATTTCACTGAAAAACAGCTAATGAATTGGTTGATGAATCAGTTGAGAATATCACTAAAACAATAAGTAAATGAAAACTGGAATTTTTTCAGTAATTCGTTAGTTAAACTAACTGAGGAGACTGTTGAATAAGCCAGATGCTTTTAACTGATTTAAACAGTGAAATTCTCACTGATTAAGATTTAGAGTGAAGTGCACACACTAACACAACTGTCAACACGTACGACTTATATTTCGTGCAAAGGGGAAAAAACGTACATTTTTTAAAATTGTAAAATATTTTGTATGATTGAATTACTTAACTATTTTTTTTAATCAGCTTCTACGAGTCTATTTTAAATCAATATTTAAGCGTATTCCCGTACTGGATATTTCAGAAATCACAATTTACAATAAAAGCCTCGTGAAGCAAAATCATTATAGCAGCTACTCTGTTTGTATGTAATAAAAATTCAGAACAATGTTTACAAATATGTGTAATTATTGATTGTATGCACATCAATTTACAGCCAGTAAAGTTATAATGTTTTACAACATATATGAATGCACGTAAAACCAATCATTGTAAACCTTTGCACGTACAAGAATAGTTATTATTTCCGTACATAGCGAAGTTTTTTTTTTTTTTTTNCACTTACATGCTTTTAAAAATAACAGAAAGCAAAATAAATAATTCCAGTGCTCACAGATGTTCATATAACGATCAGTCATGGAACGACTCTCCCTCCATCGTCACCAACTTTACTGGGCGCGTGTAAGTCAGTGTGCCCGTTCAAATACATACAGGTAAAAAGAACGGCATTTTGTCGAAGGTTGAAGTCAAAAGTGCCCAATTAACCGTGAAGAGTCTATAAATATACATACAGTGACTCACATTAATATTCTACCACCTATAATAATCACGGTTTCATGGCCTTATGTTACATTGGTAACGAAGATAAACATAAATCATATTGCGCAATCATTCTCGTGTGCTTTAAATGAAATAAAGTGGTAGCCAATAACGGAATTGAGCAATGCAACTTAACAAACAATATGGTTTTGTCATCCCATGCTGCATAAGTACGCCACTTTAATATTCGGACATCACCATTCAAACACAAACATAATCCTCTTTGCAAACTAAACAAACAGTCTTTTAGTATCTGGTAGCATGGCAATTCTGTTTAATTACTTCTCGCAAGCGTTGTGGCATATTAGCAATTATTTTCCTGGTACATTCGGAGCCAATCTTACTCCATTCTTCCTTTAACCTTTTCTCTAATTCTTTTGTGGACCTAATTGCTATAGTACGCAGTCTTCTTATGAGTTCATCCCACAGATTTTCTATGGGATCCAGGTTGGGTGATTGAGGAGGTGTGTTGATGTCTTTGGGACAGTTATACAAAAGCCAGCTCTTGACAATGTACGACTTGTGTTTTGGGTCATTATCTTGGTAGAACTTAAACGTGTCCCTAATGCACATTTTATGAGTCTTATTGTGTAAGTTTTCTTTCAGGAAGATGAGATAGTCTTCCTTTCTCATTGTTCCATAGACACATACAGCCTCTTCAACACATGCTGAAGATATACAGCCCCAGATCATAATACTACCTCCACTGTGTTTCACAGTAGGTTGTATATTCCCAGTTTTAAGCTCCTCATTTGGCTTGCGCCATACTGTTACCATGCCACCTGAACCAAACACATTAAATTTCGTTTCATCAGCAAAAATAATATCATTCCACCAGCTTTCATCTTTGCCAGCGTGGTCTTTTGCGAACGTAAGTCATTTTCTTCTATTCGCCTCATTAATGAAAGGCTTCTTTCTATATACCGTGCTATTATATCCTGCTCTTCTGATAACTCGTCGTATGGTTTCTGGATGGACGTCCTTTCCACACTCATTGAGTACCGCCGTGGTATGTTTGCAAGCACTAATTTTCATATTTTTATTTATTTTCCTAATTACTAGAAGTTCTTCTCTCTCGTTTAGTTTCTTTGGTTGTCCTTTTTGAAGTACCGAATCTATTGTCTCTTCCTTCTGAAACCTTCTTATGATGTCTCCAACAGTGCACCTCGGCAGATTCAAGTTTTCTGCAATTTCTCGTTGAGATTTCTTCTTTGCATGATGGAAAATGACCAGCTGCCGCTGTTCAAACGTTGTATTCCTGCCCTACGTCCCATTTGCCTGACTGACGCAGCCAACAGAGCTACCCTATACAACCTCTCAGCGCAGAGAGCTTGCAGGGAATGACACGAGGTACGAACGCAATGTGCATCGTGCCTGTGCCACGCGTCCACCACAACTGGCCGAATATTAAAGTGACTTACTTATGAAGCACGCGAGGACAAAATATTGTGTTTCACTACGTTGCACTGCTCATTTCAGTTATTGGCTACTATTGCATTTCATTTAAAGCACACAAGAATGATTGCGGAATATATTTTATGTTTATCTTCATTCCTAATATAACATAAGGCCATGAAACTGCGAAAATCATCAGTGACCTAATATTAATGTGAGCCACTGTATATCGTTTGCAAGCAGCATGACTGTAAGCATACGTGCTTCTTCTAAACGCCTGTAGTGTTGCAATGATAAAAAGGTTTTCTTGAATGAGACAACTCAAGTTTGGCGCTTGGAAATTGATTGTTTGCATGGGGGCTATTGGACATTTTGTTGCTGAAATCATGACGTTTTTAAAAATGATTTTGTTGCCCCGAACGTGTAATATTTGGTTGGTGTAAATACATATATGTAGTGCTCTACGTGCATTACGCCTTCTATTATGATTTAAAAAAAAACGCGAAAACAGCACGGAGACTTGAACCCATAAGCTAAACGCTACTCCTTAGGGACTTCGGCTAAACTGACTATGAGCCAAACACGAATGTTTCTAAATATATGTTTTTAAAACGTGACATGTACTCGGAGAAATGTTTTTTAAGTACTACAGATTTACGCCTGGTTTCCTGTTGAACGTGTTTCATTGGCTTCCTTTATACCTTTACTAAGTTTCTGTAAATACACTAAGACTATTATTACCCAAATTGTAACAAAATATCTAAACAAACTCTCGGCCTGCAAGTTCGAGCAAAGTAATTTAATAATCCAATTACCGCCCAGACAACTAGATTTAAGTCAGTTACTGTACAAAGCTGATTTTGTTCCCACCACAAATTAAACCATAATAAAAGGCAGCTAACTAAATGACAGTCACTTCAAACGAAATACTAATTTTACTCTGCCTTGATGTTTATATTAACAAAACTGATCAGTTGAGTGATCTTGTAATATATTCGCGGGTATTAAAAAACTTGAAAATCAT
The DNA here is from genome assembly GCA_002778355.1 of Clitarchus hookeri. NCBI lineage: Eukaryota > Metazoa > Arthropoda > Insecta > Phasmatodea > Phasmatidae > Clitarchus > Clitarchus hookeri. Next base: position 370,762 of record NQII01001621.1, read on the forward strand.
GTTGGAACAAAAAAATAAGTGTTAGGTTCAACAAATTTTTAAAGCCATTGTATGGTTCAAGGGAACGAATGCAAATACATATTTGGAGCAAAAGCATTTCTTCGAGAGAACAAAGTTTTGTTCAACGTAAGAAAATCATTTCCAAGTAAATTTAGTTTGTATAGTCTATTCGCAGTTTCTTCACACTTTTTGAATCAAACCTTAGAAAAATCACCCAATATGTGATGCGGTGGTTTGTTTTCTAAATATGCCACGTATCACAAGCGTTTTATACTTCTGTCAACGTAAATCTATCGTATTTTTGGTTAATTTGAAATTTTTTTTAATATTTTACGTATGAGTTATAATGTTCAATTTAAAATTAATAAGAATAAAAGACTGAGAAACTAGGCGTGTTGGTAATCCCTAGTAAGAAATAGTTCTTGTGCAAAACATTATTACAGCGAGCGCGCATGAATGCGGTGCGTTGGCCCTTTTGGTGTAATTTCCTAGACTTTGTTAAACTAAGTTTGCATGAGGCGAAGGAATATCGTGGAAACAGAACTGAAGCACGGCTTCAGAAAAGTTGGAAGTAACCGTGGGATAGACTATATCTGAAACGGCATCTTTCTCTCCGTGAGTTACGCGAAGGTCGCGTTGAAGAATGAATGAAGCTCTAATGAAGTTCTGTATAGATGGAGTGACGGGGGAAAGGCCCTGCCTTCGTACAAGTGACGGTCGTTTGAATGCACGACGCCGACTTCACCAGCGATACACAATCTGACCTCCTAGCATCATGGTGCGCCGTGCCGTGAGTTACAAGTCTCGTTGCCTTTGATGCTGCGCCCTTGTACGACGAAAGACGATGATAATATAATCATCCATCATTTAAGACACGCAATATGTTTCTGGGGACACACATACAAAATAGCCACGGAAAAATCTTCAAGTGACAAACGACATGAACAAATACCAGAGGACAATGGAAAAGAGACAGGAAATTAAAATAATAATAATAATAATAATAACTCAAGTATTTTTAAAATACTGGGCTGTCGTACATGTTCACAAAAAGAAAATAAGACAAGGCATTATTGCTTTATCAGTACTAAATTAAACCAGAAAAAAATTATTATCTATTAATAATATTGTTAGAACATGTGGTTGTCTATTACTTATGCTTTCATTAATTTAGTGTTTTAATTCAAAATCAACAACGTTTTAATGTTAGTGGAGCTAAAGTAACTATCACCACACTAAAAGAGAATGCAGTTCATAATTACTTTTTCGCAAGTATTAGCTTAAATTTTCTGTGACTCTTAATTAAGTCTCAAAATAGAATAACACAAAAAAATTGTTTACTCGCAATAAAATTTCCAAAAGAGGTATCCTGAAAATAATTTTCTCAAGATTTTAAAGTCCTAAAATTAAATACTTTACAACAAAATGTTTAATATTGCAGTAAATATTACACTAATAGCGTGCAATTGTCTTTAAATTAAGTCAAATTAAACTAATACACGTGTATAATTATGTTGACAACTTTACTGATGGGGACCGCAGAATCCTTAAACAGAATGAATTGCCATCGGGTGGTGGGAAGTGATGCTGGGGATAGAAAATACTGCAGCTAATCAACTACGCTATTTATTACCAACTGTGTTGGAAACGCGATAAGCGTGAAACTAGCACCCTCCCTCTCTCTCTCTCCCCGCTCTCTCTATCTATCTCTCTCTAGAAGAAAGCGAAAGACGGGAATTAATAAACAAGTTAATGACCTTGAAACGGGAAGGAAAAACTCTTTGAAGACGGTTCTCGCCGCGATGAAAAAAACCCAACTTTGGCAACTTAAGTTAAATAGATAAAATGACACTAACATTTAGAATATGTACTAAGAAACTACACAAAATAATCTTCTACACACAACACATTAACTACTAAAAAAAAAAGTAAAAAAGTTTGTAGGCATTTAACTCTTTCTTATAATATCTCCAGTCGGGTCCATCGCCTTCTAATGCATGGGGAAATGTGTGCCTGTAAACAGACAGGAAAAGAATATGGTGCATTACAAAAACATTTAAGGAGCACTGCAACACAATTATGGCAACTGCAGACTTAGTGTAAGGCGCCTTCCTAGTTATCATAGAGTCTCATTGTAAGTAATTGTGCTTATCATGATTTAAAAAAAAACATGGGGTGTAGCTGTGTCGGGGACACGGCCGTTTGTTTTGCGTGAATACGTCTACGTTTTTACGTTCTCGGCACCGCTTCACTCGATCATATGAGGTTTCATTGGTATCACTCGATTGCTCTTGAGATGCTCTTTCCAACCGTATACGATTTTTGTATTTCGAATTGGCTTTCTCACGAGTATAGGCCGGCATTTTGTTAAGTTTTCAATTTAATTTAAATTTAAACTTATACCATTTTACCATAACAACGTCACACAAATGTTTTTATACACTCAATCATTTGATCTCGATGAGAACTGTTGGTTAAAACTTTAACGCGGGTCGTAGCTACTCCGCGTAAAAACTTATACTACGCGGAGATTATGAGACGATGCGAAACGAACTCAAAATGGCGGTGCCCCCACCCCCGCCGCGCGCGACGTTTCGCAGTCCTCACTCAACGTAAAAAATTCTTTGATCCTTTGGCAATCGATTGGTGTAATTTAATTTTAGATGTATATGATAGATTCGGAACTGCAATGCCAAACTCTACCCTCAGATTTTGTTATCATTAGATTTTCTGGATTGCCCATATGGTGGCAAATTTAAAGACGTATTCACGTCAAAATATGAAATATTTTAATGTAGATCAGGGCAAACATGAAAATCGATAATTTTTTGGCTGGCAATTCAAAACTTTTGTTATTGCAATATAAGTATGGTCGTTGAAAAATATCAAAGTCAGCAAAAATCGCTGTCATTAACCCCCTGTTTACAATGTTTACTTTTCTGTAAAACAGTATTTTAAACTATAGCGACAATGCTGTATCTTTCTGAATCGATTGATGGATTTAAACCCTAATCACCGCTTAAAACTACGAGGAAAGATAACTTCTGCGATGCTTGTTTATGCTTTTTTTTATCGCCATCGCAATGTTTCAATACGACCAGACGTGGCCTTTAGGGTTGAAATTTTTTTTGTAGCGAGACCCCTTAATAGACTGTAATAAGAATTTATAGTTCCTGGCAGACGCCAAGACACGCGAGTTCCCTCATTATCGCTAGTGTGCAGTCGTCACAGACCGGTCTGTAGCTGAACCACAACAGAACTGCCCGGCATCATATGCGCCGTCCCACAAACATCAGGTATTCAGTCTTGGGGTAACAGCAGTTAAGGACACACCGCCTAATGTCTATGAGACAGATGATAGCATGACTAGGCGCGCACCTGCTTTGTTTAGCATAGGAGTGTAAAGGGTCAAGTGCCAAAAAAAAAAAAAACGCCTCCAAAACCACAACACCTCAACCGTACGTCATGATGTCTTCGCGCCGAGGCCAGAAGTGCTTAAAACAAGCTGCATAAATCGCGCAGCATAGCGGAAGAAGATACGAACGGAATGACGACGAAGCGTGTCGACTGTGCACAGGGGCGTGCATGCAGTACCACTGGAGGGATGAATGCTACGACAGCCAATGCCAAGAGCAATTAAGCTACACTGCACGGAAACATCCGGTATAAGGACAAACAACTCACAAAGCTCGACTCGACTTAAAATTAATTGCGATTTTAAAANTGAATGCTACGACAGCCAATGCCAAGAGCAATTAAGCTACACTGCACGGAAACATCCGGTATAAGGACAAACAACTCACAAAGCTCGACTCGACTTAAAATTAATTGCGATTTTAAAATTAAACTGCAAACCACAGAATGAAGTGAAACCAAATTAATAAGTCAAAAATTAAAATACTTAAAAATCGTGAGAACTCCATTGAAAATAAAACCAAAACGTATAAATAAACAGATAAGCTTTTATACAATACCAAACTGATATTATTATATTTATGTCATGTAAAATTTTAACACTGCTTTTAGTTTGGAACAAATTACGATAAAAAGGATTTCGTTGCAATGCAAAAAGCACTTTGTATAACAATCATAGAACAACTTCTTTCAGATATTTGTAACCCGCTGAATTCGAAAATTCCCTTTTTCCACTTCGAAATATTAAACGGAGACCGGAATACAATATGGCGGAAAATTCACTGTTTAATATTTCGCCGCTATATCGGCTTACAGGACTCATTCNTAAAATTAAACTGCAAACCACATAATGAAATGAAACCAAATTAATAAGTCAAATATTAAAATACTTAAAAATCGTGAGAACTCCATTGAAAATAAAACCAAAACGTATAAATAACCAGATAAGCTTTTATACAATACCAAACTGATATTATTATATTTATATCATGTAAAATTTTAACACTGCTTTTAGTTTGGAAAAAATTAAGATAAAAAGGATTTCGTTGCAATGCAAAAAGCACTTTGTATAACAATCATAGAACAACTTCTTTCAGATATTTGTAACCCGCTGAATTCGAAAATTCCCTTTTTCCACTTCGAAATATTAACCGGAGACCGGAATACAATATGGCGGAAAATTCACTGTTTAATATTTCGCCGCTATATCGGCTTACAGGACTCATTCATAAAGTTGCAAGTGTATTTTCGGTGCGCCAAATATGACGGAATGTTTAAAAATTGTGTAATTTACGAATAAATATCACGTATTTCACATATACGAGATTCGTATTCGAACCTTGTTCTTGTGGTAGAGTGCGAACGAACTTCGAAAATCCGTAGATATATAAGTAAAATTGCCGGGCCAAAACGCGGAGAATTGGCGTTTTTACTTTGCAAGCAAACATTTATTTTATAGGCCTACACAAATTTAAGCAATAAACACTTCTTCACAATCACTACACTGTGTTTATCTCTGATAGCTTTATAGTGACTATCATCACAAATACTTTTACAAACGTGCAGCACCAGAGATGAAATTAAATTTTTGATTTTGTTTAAGTGAGATAGGGTAATTATTGAAATTTACATCTCCCACATTCTAAATACAAAAATTAAAGTAGGCTTGTGTGAGTGCATGTGTTGTGTGTGTGTGTGTGTGTGTGTGTATGTAAGGTGCTTTTGAATAACATGCAGAAATTCAAACCACAGAAATATATGTACCAATACGAAAAAAAACACTAGTAACAAAATGTTTTGAGAGGTCATCTGGTCATTTTAATTTTAATTTAAAGTTAAGCAAAACTACGGAGGTAGTCCACAGATATACGTTCCTGCGTGCACAACAAGTTGCATATCACCAAGGCGAACGTAATTGGCGCGCCACGCGGAGAGTGCTGTGCCCATGTACGACAAAAATACAATAATAAATATTAATTATCATATCAAAAAAATGCACGAGTGCTTGGCAAACACAAATCACACAAAAGCCACAAATAATGCAAACGAACTAGTGGCTGAAAAATTAAAAACATAATAAAAGCCAAAGACACTGCAACCAGCCACAACCAAAATATTAACATGAAGCGCTAATAAATAATAATGCTGGGTGTCTTACATGTGTACAAAAAAAGAGAGAAAATTTAAACACAAAACAGGACCAAAACATGACCAGAGGAAAATTGAATAACATCAAATAATAACGCCAGACTTGTGGTTGTGCATTGTTAAAAATTTTGTTTATATTTACTTCTTTGCCTATTGATCAAGTTATAAAAAAATATAAAACTGAATGATATTTCTTTACCAAATGGTGGACGAAAAGAAAATTTATCAACAAATAGAATAGAATTCATCAATATCATAANCAAATCCAGTAAACATAGAATTCATCAATATCATAAGTACTTCCAAAGTCTTTCTTTAAAACAACAATTATAGTGAAACTTCTCAGAAATGTATCATTACTAACTGCACTTCAAACGCAAGTCATATTACTGTTTATTAGAACAATATTCTTTTAGACGTCCACAAAACTAGATATAAAACAAAAAAGGGCAGAAAAATTAATTAATGGTAACTTTATATTATTATAAACTAAAATAAAGTTAATTGAACATGGGGTGCATCCTTAACATGTAAAGCTGCTAATTAAATTTAAATTTAAAAAAATATATTAACAACAAATTTAATAGACATTACAAAAACCGTCGAAAATCGTTCAGTCATACGTGCGGGAAGATAATTTATAAAAAAATGTATTTGATCCACTTAGCTTGAGTCCAGCAAACACTCGGACGTAAATAGAACTGCCTTCGGATAGAAGGACTAGCTCTGAGAGCAGACGAAAAGCCCAACAGCTATGGCATACAGTCGTGACTTACAGTTGTGAGGTTAAGGCGGGACTTAGTCGCAAACACAAAACCAGGGAGAATTTTCAGTAACCAGGATTACTTCAATTAGTTCAATTAATTGGATTACTTAGACCTTCTCTACAACAGCGAGTGCAAAATTGATCAGTTAAAATATTAAGCAATTTATAAAAGGAGAGAAAATAGATATTTGAAAACTTTACGGCATTGTTATCACTAAAGGACTAGATTATGGTAAGACTACCAGTTCACATAGGAACTAAGTCCCATAGAACACGAATACGGGAACACAGCGGCCACGTGCCATATTGATCCCCTGTCGGATCAGAAGTGCCAGGAACAAATCTGTGAAGCACGTAGTAACATCAAACAAAAGAGCAACGAAAAGATTAAAATGTAGCCGACAGATGTCGCAGGCTGTCCAGAAGAGGCAAATTGCGCTCAAGGGCACAGAGGTGGGGAACATATCACATGAACGGAGGCCCATTTTTATGGTAATATCACGCGTAAAGCGGCAGGGCAACGCCATGGAAAATTTGCAATTACCGCAGCTGCAGGGAAGTGAGTGGAAGGGGTAGACTCAGACGGCGACTGAAAGAATTTGCAACACAGTATTGCACATCCGGTTGGTAGAGAAACAATCTCATGAAACAGGGTTCTGCAAGCGAGACAGGATTAAAAACGTAGCTTCCAAAGTACAGATGAAAAATTAATTAAAATCAAAGGTACGAGAAAAATATGTAAATGTTTAAATATTCATAAGCAATCATTAAATAAACTGAAATACATAAATAACGCTTTACATATGATTTGATAAATAAAAAATAAAATATTTACCATGAAATGTTATATAATAACACCGGGCAAATAGACATTATTAAATATATTGTAGATGATCAAACAGATCATAAAAGCATAATTAATAGCGTTAATAAATACGAAAGGTAATAAGACAATAAAATATAACTCGCAGTCATTTTTATTGAAGTAAATACTGAAATGAGGTTTCAAAAATATTCAAAAATAGTACACTTGCAGTGATGCAACAGTAAAACAGTCGTGACGTATTTTAAAACGGCACAGAACCGGCTCATAGTACACACTAAACTCGAGGTTCAAGGGCACCGCTAGTGGGTGCCTGTTAGTACACGTGTGTCAAACTACATGAGCAATGGGAGAGTAGCAGTTGAGTGGTAAAGGCTGCCAGATGTGTTTGCATTTTACAGGGTGAATGTAAACGAGTACCCCAACTTTGAAGGTCTATTATATCAAAACCAACAACCTACAATCTTGATTGACCAATCAAATGAACCGTGGAACTGTGAAGTTTGTTTAGCATCCATTCATAAATGTTCAATGTGACCACTGTGAGCGGCCCGAACGACATCTACGTGATAATAAAACTCGTTCCACGCTCTTGTCAGCATGTCCGGTGTTACGGTTTGGATGGCGTTCGTAACTCTCGGTTTGAGGTGGTGAGAGGGAAGCGCGCTCGCATTCGACACGTCAAAGTGAAGGGGACTGTCTGATGTTTCCTATATATGCCCCGAACGAGGTAGACGATGTCTTCATGTCTAAGCTGGTTTTTAGCTATGAAGCGACGTTCCATACAAATGGTAAGGTGAACCGGCACAACGTGCGGATATGGGGCCAGGAGCCTCCACATGAAACCACCGAACACGAGCGCGCTTCCCCCGAAGTGAACGTGTTTTGCGCTGTATCCAAAGACACTGTTTTCGGCCCTTTCTTTTTTCACGGGCCCACTGTTACTGGAATCTCTTATTTGGACATTCTTAGAGAGTGGTTGTTTCCTCAGTTAGAAGAGTCGGCGGGGGACTTCATTTTCCAGCAGGATGATGCGTAACCCCATTGGCAACTAGATGTTCGTGGATACCTGAACGAGACGTTGCCGCAATGCTGGATTGGTCGAGGATTTTATTCTATGGAGGTACAAAGAGGATCAAGTGTTTCGTCCACCATTGCCGGGTAACATTGACGACCTAAAAACGAGAATTACGGACGCCATCCAAACCGTAACACCGGACATGCTGACAAGAGTGTAGGACGAGTTTGATTATCGCGTAGAAGTCGTTCGGGCCGCTCATGGTGGTCACATTGAACATTTATGGATGTACNAGTCGTTCGGGCCGCTCGTGATGGTCACATTGAACATTTATGGATGTACGCCAAACAAACTACACAGTTCCACGGTTCATTTTATTGGTATACTAAGGNCAACATTGACGACCTAAAAACGAGAATTACGGACGCCATCCAAACCGTAACACCGGACATGCTGACAAGAGTGTAGGACGAGTTTGATTATCGCGTAGAAGTCGTTCGGGCCGCTCATGGTGGTCACATTGAACATTTATGGATGTACGCCAAACAAACTACACAGTTCCACGGTTCATTTTATTGGTATACTAAGGTTGTATGTCTTTTGGTTTTGATATTTTAGACCTTCAAAGTTGGGGTATTCATTTATACTCACATCCTGTATTTCCCGCATGGCGCACGGATTCCGTTCGCCTTCGCGATATGCAACTTGTTACGCAAGCAGGTAATTTTAACAGCGGACTCACTGCGTTGTTTTTTTTTTCTTAACTTGAACTTAAATTTGAAAATATTAGATAACCTTTCCAATAGTTTTGCTACAAAGATTTTTTGTTTATGTCCTGAAGGGTGTCACTGCCCTTAAAAGTGTAGCTGAAGCTAACGCTTATGGCCAGCCAGAATGAATGAAAAATTAATGAGTTTCTGAACGATGCATTAAAGAATGACGATATACAAACAAAAAAATGTTTGGTGCTGTTGTCGACCACTTTAATGAAAACGGACGGCTTTGAATTACATTTGTGCATCTAAAAATGTAACTAGTCAATATTTTTTGTTTCTTCCTGTGACTTAATAATCTGTCGTACATGGCAAATAAAAACGCCGTCTTGTGATTTTAAGCTATACACAGCACTGTTTTTGAGAAAATTATGCATTGTTATCTAACATTAAAAATGTTGCAATTCACTTTGTATTAATTTCTTGAAAACTATGGCATATAGGGTTAAAAACCAGGTGAATTTTTTTTTAATGTATGGCCAATTATTAATCTGCGGAGAATTAACAAAAATGCCACATATATAGATATGCACATGTGAGGTTCCAGTCTACCCTTTTTTTTATCGAAGGGGTTTGATAATAGTACCCAGTTTTTATGGTTTGGACATCTTACATATATATATGTTTAGAAAATTTGACCCTGTTCCACGCTCAAAACAAACAGTACATCATAATTTTCTCCCTGGAGAGAAATAACTGACAGCCGAAATGTGTCCGAATAGTGAATTCGTCTACTATAGATAGACAGTGGTGCATACCATTTCCACGACATGGACGTTCGTCTACGAAACTGGCCAAATGTAAATTCTTCGTATAACAGACGCTCGAGTATTTTTTCAAGTAATGCATATATGTTGCTCACGGTAAAATTAGCTCTTTTGAAGCCCTGATTAATCTATTCCTATCAGCCACTTTTTATCCTGCCACTACTTTTTTAAAATAAATATTGCCATGTGAGTAATGAACGGAATGTATATATATATATATATATATATATATATATATATATATATATAT
>NQII01001621.1:380736-465091 GCA_002778355.1 Clitarchus hookeri
GTCCAAATTTAGGATAACATATATTTATTGACTTATATTCAAAATGAGAGGGCTTCAGAAAATGCTCACTTTACAGTGAATGGCCTTTAGGCCCCGTGGAAAAGGAACAACTTCGAGGTCGGGAAATTCTGTATACCCCTGGCGAGACCCGTGACGCCGCCGCAGCGCACGAAGTGTGAAACCCCTGTACCCCTAGGGCTTCCCGCAACCCGCGCGTCTTCGTACGTCGCGCTCAGCCAGACGATGTAATTACGTAGGGGGTTTCCCCCCACATGAAGGCGGGCCTGCCCGCCTGGCGGAAAGCCATCACAACCACCCCGCCCCATCCTTTCCAACTTGCTAATCGAGCCCGCCTGCTCCGGCGTCTGTGCTGCTTTTGGCCCTGGGGGGCCGGGTTGTAGCTGGACTGGTGGTCGGGCGACCAACCTGTAATGTTTGTAAGACGATGGAGTTAGTGCCTGGTAGGGTAGTCGGTACTACGGGAATGACTGTCCTCGTTCGTCCATCCCCCTGGCGAAGGCCTACGTGGTCACCGGCCTTTAATCAGGGGGTAATAGCAGATCGGCATAAAGGGGTGTAACCTTCCTACTGGACTTCCAGACTTGCCCACTGCTAGGTCCAGTGGAGGGCTCTTTGCCTCACTGACGAGCTCCGGTGGGGGTCTTCTCGACCTTAAGGAAGGGTTTGCCCCTATGCTGTTGCGTGCGTCAAGACATGGTCCCTGAAATGGGGCAACGATGCTAATATATAGCCTAGCCCTGCTCAAGTCCATCTCCATCTCCTCGATAGGTCAGGGCTGGAAACACCGTGGCTGACGGAGTGAGAACGATAATGGGATAGTGGCGGCCCCGCCAGTGTACTGGCGATCAACCACGGCGAGGTCACGTGTTTCTTTCCAGAGGCCTTATGTTTTCTTCGCCTGCGGTGATGACCCACGAGCCGAGTACACAACTTCAACTGAGGCCTTCACGTAGATCTCGGGGTGGCGGAACTTCGCAGAAGGGACTGTCTGGCGTCCTGGAGGAATTAGGCTGCTTTGGGTGAAAACTCAGTGTACACGGTATAGTCATGGGGACCCAGGAGATCGGTGTGAAGCCCCGGCCATTGGCCGAATCGATCGCGGGTCGGACTCTGGGTGGTATTGGTTGAATCTACGGTTGGGAGGAGGCATGAAGGCGGGTATTTGCCTGGAGGGCTGCAACGGCGGCGCGTATGGCCTCAGTAGCCGGGGAGAGAGAGGGCATTCCCTCCCATCGAACCTCCACGAGACACAGTGCTAGGTTTTGTGATGGGCTCTTGTCGTTCTAGTAACTTTTGGGGAAGCAAAGCGGCGTGTAGCCAGACCCAGTTTCGAAGGGTTGATGCTCTCTAATGAAAGGACGTCGGTCTGGTCCGCCTAGTAAGAGGACTCGTTCACGAAGCGTGTTCATAGAGGATGGATAGTCCTCGGCCCCATTGAGGTGGCGCGTGCAGATTAAACTCTGTACGATGCTGTTGATAGGTGGGATGGTATCCACGCCCACCCACCGCAATTGGAAGGAGCGTAATCGCCTTCTATTGGATTGTATTCAACTGCAGCCAATGAAAGCACGGTAGTGCCAAATTAAAGTCTATCTCCAGACTTTGATGGGAACTGGCCGGCGTGCACATAATGGACTACTCTAACAACTGAAGTGGCTAAAATGCCTGATGTGGCTTTGTGGCTGAATAACCAAACTAGTGCTGGGCGATGTGCACACATTATGTTGCTCTGGATTTTACTCCTGTTTTTACCTTTACGACACAGGCACAGGAGACTCAACTGCCCACACGCAGTACAAGACAGTACATGATATAATGTCTGTGCTGCTTCGCTCCACTGACAATCCCTTGTTAAAAATAAAATAAATAACTGAACCACCTGGTGTTGTCCAAAGAGATGCACTACCATTTTGTTTTGTTTCGGACCCAATGGTAGGCCTGGGCCAATTTTAGCCAAAATTTTGGTACATTCGCACCCAACACTATATTCAAAGCATTTCGACGAGAGGTGGCGCACATTGACGGATCTCATGCAGCCGATGGTATTTCCCGTCTGCCTCATCGCTGGCAACGAACCGTGGACAACTTCGGAGATTACTTTGAAGGATGTTAAACAGCTAGTAAACGTACGATACGTACCCGTTCAAATGTATTTATGCAGATTGTACAAGAATCAATCAATTAAACGGTGATTTCAAGCAGCCAAGTTTGTCTCTGTTCCTTGCCGGACATTCCTGAATCCATGCCCCATGTGATGCNTAAACGGTGATTTCAAGCAGCCAAGTTTGTCTCTGTTCCTTGCCGGACATTCCTGAATCCATGCCCCATGTGATGCTCCCTTTCAAACGTACTTGTGGAACACTTTCACCTGTACATAGTACCTTTCCTGCATTGGATAATTTTTGGGAGATAAACAATAGTTGCTATGACTTCTGAATCGGCCCTAGTATATGTTTCTCTTAAAAGTTTTTTTTTTGTTATATTGAACTATTTCCTGTGTCTTGTGAACGTTTCTATTTCAATGAATTATTACGTCAAACGCAATCACTTTTTACCTAACTGTTTATTACCTATGTTCCCCAGTGCTCGAATTCGCGTGACATGTGTGTTTGGGACTGTAGCTCTTCTTCCGAGAAATATTTTTGCATACAATCCAGACTGNCTCTTCTTCCGAGAAATATTTTTGCATACAATCCAGACTGTGGGTACGTAAAAAAAGACATTTTTGTGATATGGTTGCAACATTTTATCGATACAGCCCACCCCTCAAAGGAAAGAAATGTTTTGCTCCGTCTAGATGGCCATTGCACCCAAACTAAAAATCTCAGTGCATTACAGATTGCTACAGAAAACNACTTTTTACCTAACTGTTTATTACCTATGTTCCCCAGTGCTCGAATTCGCGTGACATGTGTGTTTGGGACTGTAGTTCTTCTTCCGAGAAATATTTTTGCATACAATCCAGACTGTGGGTACGTAAAAAAAGACATTTTTGTGATATGGTTGCAACATTTTATCGATACAGCCCACCCCTCAAAGGAAATAAATGTTTTGCTCCGTCTAGATGGCCATTGCACCCAAACTAAAAATCTCAGTGCATTACAGATTGCTACAGAAAACNAAATGTTTTGCTCCGTCTAGATGGCCATTGCACCCAAACTAAAAATCTCAGTGCATTACAGATTGCTACAGAAAACGGAATAATAATATTGTCACTTCCAGGCCACACAAAACACAGGCTTCAGCCCCTAGATATGTCCTTTTTTCAGCTACTTAGTAGATATTACATTAATGAAATAGAAAAATTTCGTCGCCAAAAGCGAAATGAATGTAAACCTGAAGTTTTCACTCAGTTTCACATAGCTCAATTATTCGGCAAAGCATATGGGCAAGCTGCAATAATAGGGACTGCAGAGAATGGGTTTGCGAAAACAGGAGTTTGGCCAGTCAATAGGGACATGTTTCAAGATTGTCATTTTGTAGCAGCAATGCAATTTGAAACAGATGCCATCCCTATCATGGAAGCACCAGAAGCAGTTGCATCAGCCAGTAGGCAAATTAAGTCCGCATTTGTCGAAGAAGTTTCAGCTAAAGAAGCTGTGCCCTCTTGATGTGCCAATGATTCTGAATCACTTCCATTGCGTAAAACACTGCCATCGAAAGTGCATGCTTCCTTGGGTACGATCTCTCCGTTCCCAGAAAGAGTTTCCCCTGGATGAGGTGTGAATAAAAAGGCTGTCCCTACAAGCAGCAACTGAAAGAAAAAACAGACAACCAAGAAGATAAGTCTCCGAAATCCTACTTCAGGGAAATCAGCAAGAGCCCAACTCTCTTTTTCTTCGGATGTTTCAACGAAGCCTTATTCTTGGGAAGAGGCGTGGTTTTGGATAATCTGTTCTCATGGCATTAAGGAAGACATGATTCAGTGTTTATCGTGCAAGGAATGGGTACATGAAAAATATGGTGGTGTCGAAAAAAGGGGCCAAAGTATTCTTTTGTGAAAACTGTGTCTAAACTGTGTGAAAATTGGTCCCTTTTTCTGTCATAATTTTAATGTGTGTGCCAATTTCACTGTCATATGTCAAAATATTCAATTTTAAAAATTTCTGTACCTGCTTTGATGGTGATGAGCTTGTGTTTTTTATAAAACGTTTAGTGTATTTTTCTGCAATTTATAATAGTTTAGGCATATAAAGGTAACTTTTATGCATTGACTATAAACAAATTGTTTGTTTTTNTTTTCTGCAATTTATAATAGTTTAGGCATATAAAGGTAACTTTTATGCATTGACTATAAACAAATTGTTTGTTTTTCTGTATTTTATTAATACATTTGCAAAATTGAAACAAAACAATGGCCTTGAACCGGGTTCAATCTATTAATANTTTTTCTGTATTTTATTAATACATTTGCAAAATTGAAACAAAACAATGGCCTTGAACCGGGTTCAATCTATTAATATTGACATTAAGGTAATTTAACAGTTCTTGACATGTGTAGTGTGCTTGACATTTGTTTTACAGCAGCTCATTCATGGCAACTGTCTGGCCCAATGAAGGAGGCTGGTTTCCTTTACTGAGCCGTTCACACTAATTTTTGTATTTAAAATACCTTGTTGACTTTAAATACCTTCGATGTCTCTTTTTTATATAGTAATTATCAATAAGTAAAGTTCTCATTTGCCAAAAAAATAACTGGAAAAGTTATTCATTTGGTGGAGTGGCCTAACGATGTCAACCTTCCACCATATACAGGGTGTATCGGTACAGTGGTTACAGACTTTCAGGAGAGATAGAGTACACCTAGACGATCGGAAATCACATAGCAATGCATGGTCGGAAACGCTTTCCTGGCGCGGTAGTGACGACACAAAACACAAGAAAGGAAGGACACGAACAGTGTCATCTGTTGCTTCGGTTTGCGTAGCGACATCTATCGCGTACACCAGCCAAAGACGTCCCAGCATTTTTGCTGTACTAAGAAAATAAACTTGTTTTCTCACCCTGTTCGTGTCCTTCCTTTCTTGTGTTTTCACAGCAGTGATGGCGCGGTGGAAAGCGTTTCCGACCATGCATTGCTAAGTGATTTCCGATCGTCTAGGTGTACTATATCTCTCCTGAAAGTTTGTAACCGCTCTACTGATACATCCCGTATATACGTGTGTGTGTGTGTGTGTAGACACTTACTAGTTATTTTTCAATAAGAAATCACCTGCCGGAGTTTGTTGGTATGGGTTCAGTTCCGATCTGTATGCCTGACATTTCAAATAGGTAATAAGTCCGTGGATCTCGGAGCAAGATCGACTGTAGTTCGGTCAAATTATACCGCGAGATGGCTTCGGCAATAACTTACTTCAGCTGGAGGAAATCGTTGGTGGGTTATAGACCGACCTCGTCCCGTCTGCCAGGAACCAGAGACTCCCTTCCGCCTCCTGATTGTAAACATCAGCGGCCGTAGTTTCCCCTTGCTCCCGGCCCNAGTATTTTCTTAAGACGTTGTCACGTTCAACTATCGTCAGTAAACCGACTTTACAGACAACCAATTTTTTTATTCATATTAATTATAAATAAAATATTAAACTTATTGATAAAATATCAATAAAATTTCATTTCAACCAAAAATATTAACACAAGCATAAAACGCTTGTGAAACATATCATAATTAGGACAGAATCAAACATGTCATACATGGTGTGATTTTTAAAATGGTTTGATCACAAAAGTGTGAAGAAACCGCTAATAGACTATAAGAAATAGTTCTTATGCAAAATATTATTACACTGAGCTCGCAGGAATGCGATGCGTTGGCCCTCCGGTGTAATTTTATAAGTTTTTTTTTTGCATGAGGCGGAGCTATATCTTGAAAGTAGAATTTCAGCAGGGCTTCAGGAAAGTTGGAAGTAATTGTGAATAGACTATACCGTTNGGAGCTATATCTTGAAAGTAGAATTTCAGCAGGGCTTCAGGAAAGTTGGAAGTAATTGTGAATAGACTATACCGTTACATATGCTTTCTTTGAAGACACTGGCAAATAAATACTGCATTAATTCATCAGCATTTTTCTTGGCGCTCTCTGCAACTTAACGTTACAGCAGGCGACACTCAGTCTAAAATTGCTCAAACGAGCGTGATAGATATTACATTATTCTACGTAAAAAATAACAATCTTGGGACACTGTCGACTAGGCAGTTTATAGACTGACAGCTAACCAGTTTTGGAAGTTGTGCAGTGCAGTGCAGTNTCTTGGGACACTGTCGACTAGGCAGTTTATAGAATGACAGCTAACCAGTTTTGGAAGTTGTGCAGTGCAGTGCAGTGAACGCGCCTGGTGTTGTGTGAACGAGTCGCAATGCTGTTGGTGGAAATACAGGGACCAACAACAGATGGCTATGCAGTCGGCAATATAGGCGACTCACTTCTAGTTTTTCATAATTTTTAACTTTTAGTAAATCTGTAGAGCATTCAAAGCGTCGAGGGCTCCATCTGGCTGGAGATACTTTGCGTGCGATCGTTAAGAACGTCTTAGGCACGCGACTCGATCGTCCGGTCGCTTTTACGTGCAACGCGCTGAACTGGCTTGCAGATTCTATTTCGCCCACTCGTCTCTACGGGACTGCAAGTATTGACCCTATAATTGTATGGCGTGGTAATGAACACAAGGCTGTGCTTCACATCCATACGGAATGTTATATACACTTCATAGCAAGTTTCATACCCAGAAATTATTGTGACAGCACTCGCATTAGCCCTGTTTCACTTCGATTATATACGTATTAGAGACGGAAATAGAAAACCGAAAATCGTATTCGTACGTGGGAAAAATTGTAAATGGTGACCAATTCCTTCCACATTTGATTTAGTCGTTTTCTCTCTATGCCTTATATTTCAGAAGTATCAACATTTTTGGCATGACGGAGCACATATAATATATTTCCAAACCAACTGAATTTGTCGCAGCTTCACTGCCTTCATTACTTTACAACAAGTAACAGCCGAGAAAAAGAAAAAAAGTGTCACTACTTTATGCGAACGACTACAGAAGTGATATCAGGAAGAGTGAGTGCAGAGATTTGGACGACTCTTCAACATCCAGATCTTGAGAGCCAATGAGGGTGAAGCGAAAGTGCGTATGGAAAAGCGCCGGAATGATAGGGTGGCGGGAAAAGGGAGATCCCCGAGAATTTCCGCCGTCCAGCGGCATCGTCCGGCACGATTCCCACATGCGAAAATTCGAGAGCGACCGCGCCGGTTCGCCTAGGTGGGAGGCGAGTAGTCTAACCACCACACCACCGCGGCCCCAACAACAGGAAGAAAAACCTTGTCATAAAGGTATCAGGAAGTGTGCCAAAAAATGTAAAACAAATTCTCTACTTCTAGTTTTTTGAGGAAACCCCATAAAACTAAGACGACAGGGATCAATACCGCTTATAGCCTATTCGCGGTTTCATTACACTATTTGAATCAAACCTTTAAAAAAATCACCCCATATATGACGTGCTTGGTGGTTTCCTGAATATTTCACATAATATAAACGATTTAAACTCGTGTTAACATACATATACCTTATATTGTATTTAATCGAACTTTCACTTGAATTTTACCATCAAATTATATTATTTAATTTTTAATATAGTGAATAAATACCGGGAGAAAATAAGTGTGTTGCTATTGCCTAGTAAAAAATATTCTATGCAAATTATTACTACACTAAGTGCGCACGAATGCGGTGCGTTGTCCCTTTGATGTGATTTTCTAGACTCGGTTGAGCTTGTTTTTTTTTTTTTTTGCATGAGCCGGAAGAATATGCTGAAAGTATGATTTCTGTAGGGCTTCAGAAAAGTTGTAAGTAACCGTGAATGGACTTTAAGTGCTGCTCGTAGGCAGACGCCGCTCAAAAATATTAAACAATTTCTAAGTGACAAATAAACTACTGCAGCTCTGTACTATGGTTGGGAGACAGTCAAACGGCCGGCGCTTTTAGACTGGTCGTCTGCATGGTGAGTGATTGACTGATTTCATATTTTCTTTATTAGCCATTACGAGTATATAAAGGTGCGAATGCACCGTATGAACCATAAAAATTGCAGCTTCACGTGTGCCAACGAAAAAATTCGTTCTCGCACGGAGCAGGACAGGTAAACGAGCCAGTGAACTGTAAAAAGAAAAAAAAAACCGGTAAATACGTGGAACTAGGGGAAATTAACAAAAACCCCAACATTGTCGTCTGCATGGTGCTTTGCGTTTAACAGTGTTTGAAATCCACTTACAAACACCACGGGAAAAATAAACTGCTCACATAAAGTAGGAACGGTACTTCCAGAAGGTCGCACACGTTAAAAAAAAAAATACAATTTAAACCTCTCCAATATAACAGAAACGACCATTTTAGACTAACATATATCGTTTAACTGTACATCGCCTGAGAAAATGCTAATCTAGGACAAACATTACATGGAACATTTTTTACGACTTTCCGTGAATAAGATGTCAGGCCGCTACTTAAAATCCCAAAATCACACGCAGTTGGACGAATTCCAGTTCGTTGCTTTTGGCGTAGCGGCAAAGGTGTTATTGATGCACATGCGATTTTCGGCGCCTTGTTGCTTCCCTGCTTTTAGGACTCGGAAGTGGGAAATGGCTCCAGGTAGACGACTTAGCACATTTTTACCCGTGGCTACCATGTTCGGATACGTTTTTGCGAAATAGAAGGCATTTTTAAAATTATAACAACGTCCAGTTTTTAAAGAACGTTTCCTTTCAATTCGCTCTTTATTAAGAATCTTTTCTTCTTCAACCATACTGCAAACTAAAAATTCTACATTCAAGAAACAGTTGCTAAGTATTTGACAATATTTTTTAAAATTGTAGCTTGTAGACATATAAGGTAAAAATTAATTTGCAGTATTGTTCTTTCTTATTTATCCTACGTTGATATTTACGAACTTACGCTCTTAATCTGCGCTGTGGTTTCGGCGCTGTCGGTATAAGCTTGCTGTCCCCCGTTCGGCTCAAAATAATCCTGCTTTCCGAATGCGTTGTTGCGAAACGGCAGGTGCTTTTTCCGACCGACAGCTTTCCAACTCGCCTGCGATCCGAGTCAAATCCGACGTCGGATTTTCCTTAACGCACGTGGGAAACACGCCAGGAGTTGTTTGTTTATTTTTCCTGCCCCTGTTAGCAGACGAGCCCGCAAAGCGCTCAATCGGTATACACTGCGTCGGAATGTGGTTTATCTGGTCATCTGGCTCATACCACTCCATTCTAACGCGATGACTAGAGACCTGGAGATTTCGCGGATTCATCCGCCAGCAGGCTAGACGCCGCCATTTTTTTGTGAACTCGAGCCTTAGTTGGTTGTTCATTGGTCGTTGGTCCAATTTAACTCCAGAGCAGGTATAACTGTATTCGGTTCTTGTTTCACTTGCAATTTCGTTATTGGTCGAAAACGGGGCGTGCCTAACAAACCGTGGTTCAATAGAGATAAGAACTCAAATGTTCATTTTGTTGAAGTTTAACTTATCCTGAAATGATTTCACGAAGTTTTCCGGGTCTCTAGCAATGACGTCTAAACTTTGATCACGTTGCTTTTAACCCACATTGCTACAAGTCATTTGCGTGTTTCGATAGCAGTTAAACAGCGTGGAAATGATCACAACATGACTTGCTATTATAAGCTGTTCACGGTTTATCGAAAACTTTTGAAAACAACCTTCGAAAAATATCACTGCCCCTACCAACATATATTACAACCGGACACACTGACTGGCATGCGCCCAGTAAAGTTGGTAACGACGGAAGGAAAGTAGTTCCATGTCTAAAGGTTCGATTTGAAGTGTCAAATAAGCATTTGCGAATACCAAAATGATTTATTTTACTTTATGTTTTTTTAATACAAAAAACGGCAAGAATGAGAAAATTTGTAAACTTTTTACTTTCCTAGTAGTGTTACAGTTTCACGGGACCCGCGCATGAGCAAAGTGATAAGGCCCAAGGCAGTGTTAATTTTCATTGTTGGAAGAGTACGCAATGTGCGTACAAGTAGATAGGTAAGATTATCAAAAGTGCTCAGCTTACCGTGAACAGCATATAAAAAAGTTACTGATGCACTAAATTATGCTCGCAGATGAATCTACAGACAATCTTAAATTCCAGGCTAATTTGTCGAGAGCGGAAGGCCAAAGGTGAATTTTTTCAAACTAAAACTGTTTCGATGAATATTCAGCGCTGGATATTACGAAGAAAATTTATTATGTACGAACGTTAAACAGAAAGAACATTTTTTGTATACGATTTTTTTTATCTATAGATCTTGTGTTATGAGAAAAAAAAGAAAGTGGAAGCAAATATATTAAAAAGAATATAAAATAATACAAAAAAACGGGTAAAAAAATCTACTATGAAATATGTAAAAAAAATACAATAAACTGCAAAGGAGAAAAATTTTCTAACATGCCCTGTCAAACGCTATGAAGATAAGGGACAAGCAAAAATAATATGCATTTTTAGAATAGTAAAGAAAAAGATAAAGTCACAATCATATTAATGGTTATTTAAAGTACACTGAAGAGCAAAAAAAAAAACTGGTACAGGCGTGCGTATTATGACGGACAACAGTAGTTTTCAATCCAAATTTTGGAACATCTGCTTCAATGTGTTCATTATTGGCAAAATTAAGACATGACAAAATTTACACAACAGTTGCCAGTTCATTAAATTCACTCACACAAGAATCTGCAGAATTATATTACTAAACTCTATTTATTTTAGTAAAGGGAAAGAGAAAAACGAAAATTATCTGGCTCCACTTTGCGGAACAAAGAAATTTAGCACTCTAGCATTCCCCTGCAATTTGGGAGAAATATAGTTTCACTCCTGGAGCAATTTAAGTGAACCAGAATTCTAGTTGAATGTTAATGCATGCAAATGTAAGAACTGCATGGGAGTAGTTATTCGAACAGCTACAGCTATGCTCAGCGGAATGTTCTGAACTTCTTTAAACCCGGCAATGAAGTGAACCGCAGCGAACGATGCTGTATTAAATTCTCCAGCCAACTCCGAAAATAGCGTGGAATATGTTTAGTAGTCGTGTAGTCCTGTGTTATTCACGGAAGATAAAGTCAGTTAAAATTTTTACATTTTGATAGCGTAATTTGCAGTTTAAATATACATTGCCTTATTGTTCTAGTAATAAGCTAGTTTAAAAGATTGTACGGCATAGTAAAAATATGAACACCTATTTTTCCGCAAGCTCATTTTCCCTGCCAATGAGATTTTAACATCACAAACTTTTTTGCTTACCTTAAGAATAACAAATAACAAATAAAACAAACGTCAATGTGTTTACAATAACATAAGTTTATCCATTAATTTCATTTAGTAGTAGGTGGATTTCTTAACACCGAACAATTACTAACGATGTCCACCGGAATACATGTCGAGAAACTTCCGTTATCCTACCACCGCAAAGCAGATACAACCCAGAATACAAGGCATCTAGCTACAGAGATAGACTATGACTATTAGGCAGTTGAACCAAGGCTTGGAAAAATATCTTTGAACTAGTAGTAATCTCGTATGAAATACCGACAGGCTTCATGCACTTGAGCAGTCATTATTCTTCCTATGCGGTACCCTTTTCCTTGCAAAGCATACAAAAATTCACTTATTTTAAAATCTTTATAACCACAGGTTTTATATGGATTATACACAAATGCGTAAGAATTTTCCCAGTTAAATACTAAAAATCAGTAATTTTTTCCTACAAAACTTAAGATTTTTACCCAGACGCCAAAACAAATTCTTTAAATACGAGCATTTTACCGAGATTAGATGACATACCTGACTAATTTATTATAAAAATAAAAAGATAGACTACCACAAACGGAAACTTGCTGGTATAGTGGCGTTTCGGCGAGGTGAATAGATTGTATGCATAAATCAGTACGAAATAATATACATGCACAGGCAAGCGGCTGCACGATGCAGTACGGATAGTTATAACTCGTGCGGCTTCAACGAAGTGACTGATTTACTGTTTGCGAGAATGTCGGTAAAGTAATTCATGTCCCCGACGTGGCGCTAGGAAATCGACGTCGTTTCGAGCAGAGAAGCACTCCGAACACAGATATATCACAACGTGATGCACGACACATATTAATCATGCTGTTCGCTATCTCGCAATTAAACTTGTTCTGATTTGCCTTAACGCAAGCCTCTCTCACTTGGTACTTTATTCCGTGTTCGCGAAGTTTGGCCCGAGATTATTGCTCATATAGCGGATTGCCAATAAGTTTAGCGTGTTAAAAATTCTGGACAATTGACTATTTAAAAAATATCTGCATTGGTAAGACTTGTTGGCTACAATTACCGACATTTATTAAATTACATTCTCTGAAATTAAGATAAAGGCTCTGTGCCAAATTGAATGTTTTACTTCGTACATTTTTGTGATATAATCATTGATGGGCTGCTTGTAAAATATATGTTTTATGGTTATTTACTTGTTTATTGAAAAAATGTCTAGTGTGTAGGCTAACCTACTACCTTAACTTTATGCTTTTCCGTTGATATAAACGAACATTTGTGGTTTACAATCTGGACCTGAACTTATCAACAGCGCCAGTAAATTGAGTAGTTAAAGTGACTAGTTTATCACACTGTAATAAACAATATGCCAATGCTTGAAAACAAAACATTTATTCAGAGCTTACAGTGTAAGACAAACGAATAGTTATCTAACGAGTTTATGAAGCCGATGTGAAACAAAGTCGTCTGAACATTTATTATTATTATTAGTGTGAATTAGCTGCTTTTATAAAAAAGAAACTCAGCACGAAGAGTTAAGATTTCACATCTTATCTGCAGTCCTGATTTTTGGCATCATCTTGTGAAACGAGCACCGTAGAGTTGCGCATAAGATATATTGCAATAAATAAATTAAACCTGCTGAAATACGGGATTAATGGCAGGCAGAAATAGACGCGTGCTGATAGGCACGTTTTGTACTTGTAATATTTTCTTATTCATAGTGGAGGAATTAAACATTTTTAGTACTGAGAACACGGATGAGATTGTATACGTAAAAATACTAACGTGATTATATAGTTTTTAAACTGTAGTTTTTAAAACTGTTTTTTATCAAATCTCCAGTTTACTTTGACAGAATACTCGGAGGGGAGAAGACTGCTTAGAAAAAAAAATTTATGTAAGCTAAAAACAAAAATTACATAAACACATAACATATATGACTTAACCACGGTACATACCCAAAACCTCGTCATTTGCAGGAAACATTTTAAAGGCTAAAAAACGCTGTTAACAGTTCATCTACTCTGGTTACTGTACGAAAATTGTGTTATAAATGGGCCTTATAGTATACTACATTGGCTATAATACCGATAACAATATCATTTTTACAGTTTATCGTCCTTCTGGCCACCATCATCAAAACCCTTTTAGTGTATGGTACTCTCATCACATTGAAAATCTAAGGTTCAAAAGGATAAATGTGACACTGAACAGTTATCATATAACGAAATATTTTATTCTTGTATTTTGGTGTTGGGTTTTGCATATAGCGTTATACTGCACTAAGAAATACTAATTTCAGATTAATCCCCAATTTATACCAAACATATTGAGCTTCAGAAAACTGATTATGGGCAAATTTGCGCCTCTTTGTTTCCTGGCTTAAAAATAAATATAAAAATGTTATAGTATAATATTTTTTGCAGTTTTTACTATTATATTTTTTTACGTACATACTTTGTTATTATGAGCACTTTAATGTCACATTTTCCCCATCGAAATATAAACTCTGAGTATCATAAATAATGCCCTATTTGCCTCTTTTCCTGCCGGAATATTGCTGCAGTGATTGCCTGCCCCCAGGTCCTTGCAAGACGCAAAGCATTTGCGCTGCTTGGGTCAGCTTTCTCGTCCTTTGGAGGCAGATTGCATCCACCGTGCTTCTCCGATCAACAAGGCTTCCTTTTTGATCGCCTTAGTAAACCATCTGGTACATTTTTTATTTTTCATTGTTTTACCTTTTTTTCTCCAAGCTAGCAAGAAAATCACCCTCGCGCCAGGGAGTTGCCTCAAAAGTCCTCCGCGTTGCTAGCGGACTGAGAAAAACAGAGAGAGAGAGAGAGGGGTAAAAGGAGAAAGAAAGACAACTGGTTTTCTTTCACGTGTCTTTTGCGTTCTCTCCTAGGCCAGAGGACGCGGGGACAAAAGGAGGAGAAAGGTGCAACGTCGAGGCCGGGTAGTCTGGGTGCGAGGAGTCTGAGGTTGGTCGGAGACGTGAAAAGCTCCAGGAAAAGCGGGGCGGTGAAGGGAGGTAGAGGGAAAGTATTTGTGTCGTTAAGGTGGCGGGAGGGAGGAGGGGAAAAGCTTTTCAGCAGGCGAGTTTGTGAAAAGAAGAGGCAGGGAGGGGAGGGGTTTTGGGANGGGAGGGAGGAGGGGAAAAGCTTTTCAGCAGGCGAGTTTGTGAAAAGAAGAGGCAGGGAGGGGAGGGGTTTTGGGAGACGAGTGGGCGCAGCTATTGACGACCCACTTCGGGAAAAGTCGCGCCCACAGAAAAGTTGTTTTTTTTTACCCTCGGGGACGACCCCGCGAGCGAGGGGCATTTGTCAGGAATGCCCAAGACCTGGCCGGGTTCTAAGGAAAGAAGGGTGAGGTTTTCTGGGGCAACAGGCGCCACCGGACTGTATTTCATTCACCGCAATGTGCAGACTGGTGGTGAACAGGAGGGGGGTTTAAATTAGAGGGAGAGGGACGGAGTGTATCCAAGATGGCGATGGCGCCAGACGGCGTCGAGATATCTGCGGTCCTCTTTCGTGTCCTGGCGCCCCCGAAGTTTGCTTGCCTGCCAGCTACCCCCGCTCGAATTCCGTTTCTCCTCCCCTTGCNTTTCGTGTCCTGGCGCCCCCGAAGTTTGCTTGCCTGCCAGCTACCCCCGCTCGAATTCCGTTTCTCCTCCCCTTGGCTACCCACCAACGAACGAGTGTGGAATACAGAGAGGTGCACGGAACAAAAAAATTCCTCTGACTCACACCACTTGTTTTTTTTTTTACCCACACGTTTATAGCTGATTTAACGGTTTTAAGAGCATTATCTTAGTACAATTTTTGTAGGCGTNTTTTTTTTTTACCCACACGTTTATAGCTGATTTAACGGTTTTAAGAGCATTATCTTAGTACAATTTTTGTAGGCGTTTCTTCAAAATATACGCATTTTTTGAATCAAACCTTCGCAAAAACATCCCATGTATGAAGTGTTTGGTTTCTTCCTAAATTCGCAGTCGTGGTTCGTGGGTTTCAGAACAGGTAGGGCTGCATAGTGACACTGAATATTTGGGAGTGGGAGGGAGAGTGGCAGAGTAGAAAGCTCAAAGCAATTATAATGAGGATTTTTTTTAAATTTAGAGAAGGTGCGACATTAAAAATTGTTTGCTGTAATTCACAAATAATTCATGGACTGGGGGGGAGGGGGGTTGCAGCCCTATAGCAGGAACCGCTACTGTAAATATGTCGTGTATCAAAAGCGTCTTTTACTTATATTAACATTAAAAACATTATTGTTGGTTAAATTGAAGTTGTACTAGTATTTTATCTACAAATTATAACATTTAATTTCTAACTGAAATGAATAAAGACAGAAAATATGTGTGTTTGTAATGCCTAGTAAGAAATAGTTCTTATGCTAAATATAAACACACCGAGTGCGCACGAATGCGGTGCGTCGGCCCTCTGGTGTAATTTTCTGAGCTTTGTTTGCATTAGGTGGAGGAATATCCTGAGAGTAGAATTTTAGCAGGGCTTCAGAAAAGTTGGAAGTAATCGTGGATGTACTATACATGCTATTTACATATTTTCATATTAGATATTCAACAAGCTTAGGGATCTTTTTTTAAGAAAACAAAAGTATGTGTATACTAGAGTATTTTGATATTAAATCTGAAACTTTTCAGTAACTTTCGCCATTGTGAATATTATTTAAAGATATTTATTCGAGTTAAACATTATTTTTTGTAGTCGAACAACATAATAATAAAATATAACTCTTGCCTTACAATTTTTAAACCCATACAAACACTCTAGTTGTAATACTTGTAATAGTTTCTTCCTTTATTTATTTCATTTATTCACGGCCAATAGAATAAGCGTATACTAAACTAACAATATTGAACTAAAAATTTTCGAGATAAACTTTGTTTGTGTGGAAAGATCTATTTGAGATGGTTCTTAAACACGGTGGATTTATACTTTTCCTTGAACAAGTGAACCGCAATGATTTTCAAATCTCCCGGAAGGTCATTCCAAATTTTGCTTGCCGTGTAAGTGAAGGAATATTTGTACATGGATTTAGTGTGTCTAGGCATTTCAAAAGAATTTTTGTTTCGTGCGCTATGGTGGCGCACGGAGATAAAGTTTGCCAGCTTTTCGGAAAAATATTTTGGAACTTGGGTATCTATATTTTTTAAATAGTACTAAACAAAGTCGCTTATCCGCGTCTGTCTGTGTATTCGCTTAGTACTTCTAAACCACTTGATGGATTTTGATGCGATTTTCAACATCATTTAGAAANCGTCTGTCTGTGTATTCGCTTAGTACTTCTAAACCACTTGATGGATTTTGATGCGATTTTCAACATCATTTAGAAAATTTTTTGAGAAAGGTTTTAGTGTATAATTTATTCATATTCAATTTAAAAATAGCAGAGAAATGTTGAACCGTTTGTAATCAAGTCGTAAAAAACAGCTTTTAGGGCGCTTGCATGGCTTGCACTGACTAAAACATAAGATATACATAAAGTTAATGTGCTACAGAATTAAAGCTCTCAAAAATGTCTACAGAAAAGTCCGCAATAGCACGTGTTTATCTTTTAAGGATGACCCACAGTAACCATTTTTGTCTTTCAAAGTNCGTCTGTCTGTGTATTCGCTTAGTACTTCTAAACCACTTGATGGATTTTGATGCGATTTTCAACATCATTTAGAACATTTTTTGAGAAAGGTTTTAGTGTATAATTTATTCATATTCAATTTAAAAATAGCAGAGAAATGTTGAACCGTTTGTAATCAAGTCGTAAAAAACAGCTTTTAGGGCGCTTGCATGGCTTGCACTGACTAAAACATAAGATATACATAATGTTAATGTGCTACAGAATTAAAGCTCTCAAAAATATCTACAGAAAAGTCCGCAATAGCACGTGTTTATCTTTTAAGGATGACCCACAGTAACCATTTTTGTCTTTCAAAGTATCGCTGTAAAAACTAAATTGTTACCGGGCGAAGCCGGGCCGGTTCACTAGTTCTTTAGAATTGAAACCCTGTAGGAACATTCACTAACATACTGATTGTTTGCTACATATAACCAAGTACATAATACTTAATTGACTAGTTTTACTTAGATATAATCAAAAACTTCTCACGTGTTTTAAAATCTCGATAAAAGAAATCGCCCTAACATATAGAAATATATAGATACAATAAAACTAATTTGAATTTTGTAGTCACTTAAAATTTAAAGCGATGTAATAGTGTTATTTTAAGAACAGGGTAATTTTATAAAACAACTAAATGGCGTGACACGTAGTGTGGCCTACCTTTACAGGCGGCAATGTACCAAATACATTTATTTTCGCTTCTCGCTAGTACATAAATACATTGGTGTTACCGGGGCCGCGGTGACTGAGCGGTTAGCCTGTTCGCCTGCCACCAAGGTGAACCGGGTTCAATCCCCGGCCGGGTCACTCCCAGATTGTCGCATGTGGAAATCGTGCAGGACGATGCCACTGGTCGGCGGGTTTCGGGTTTTCTCGGGAATCTCCCATTTCCCCCCTCCCTTCATTTCGGCGCTGCTTCTTACTCACCTCAATCAATCTCACCGGCTCTCAAGACCTCGCTGTTAGGAGCCGTCAAAATCTCTTCACTCACTCACTCGCTGATGTTACTCTCTTGCTGTACAAAGAAACTTTGTCAAACGCACCAGTGTTAACTAGTCCTTGATATTATTCGAACTTCTAACTTAATATTTTAACTATTCATTAAATAACTCTCATGCTTTCCTCGGGCATCCTGGGTATTTGGACGCGTACGGACTCCCTGCAAG
This sequence comes from Clitarchus hookeri, assembly GCA_002778355.1. Taxonomy (NCBI): domain Eukaryota; kingdom Metazoa; phylum Arthropoda; class Insecta; order Phasmatodea; family Phasmatidae; genus Clitarchus; species Clitarchus hookeri. The sequence continues at coordinate 398,872 of NQII01001621.1, forward strand.
TTTTAATAACTGCTACGGAAATTAACCAGTTAATTTATAGGCACTGCTCTTTTGTGCGAGATGCTGGGGACCTTTCACTTAATCTTGTTTCCGTACGCCTTTACACTAGGGGAAAAGGAAATTACGGAGTTAATGGCTTCCGTTGCGATTACATATATTGTGTTCTCGCTCCTAATGTTACAGTATCTTCCCTAACACGCAACAAAGGCGAACATTTTGTTTCTGAAATTATTTGGTAACTACACTCGCACGCGTAAGAAGTTTCGCATGCTGCGGCGATGCTACTGCATCCTTGGACTACCTTTGACTATCCATACGATGAAATAGAAAACGTCAGAATTTAATATATATTACGACACGCATCGGAAAAGCACATACGCAGAAACTTTCCCACACTCGAAACCCGAATCAGTGATATCAATCAGTGAAATAACATCCACTGAAAGCCAGTTGATAAGCTTCTTCCTACTAGCAAATCAAGGAAATGAACTGGGCGCAAGTGACTTATGGCAGTGGAATTCTCGTCATTCAGTAGGATTCACAAATAATTCAGTGAAATTCAGTTATAATTTTAATTAGTTATGAGCAACAGATTATCAATCGCTCAGTTTTCACTGATTTGGTTCAATTATCACTGCTTCAGATTTAGAGTGCAGTATTTTTTATTTTACTTTACAGTAGTAATATTTCTAATATCACGCAACGCTGAATAAAATGATAGATTTAAACTAATTATAATCACGAAAAAAAAAAGAGGCCGTCTAATTTTAACTCTTAGAGGCTTTAGAGCCACAGAACTTCACGCCACGTTGACATTATAATTTAAGCCATGATAAGATCATATTTGTTGATTACGGCCGTGTTTCGAAGGCGTTCGTTTTGCAAATTTCGTGATTCACTAGTGAGAAGAGGAAAACAGGCGATAGTGTGACACGCAACTAACGAGCACCGAGTCGAAAGTATTTGTTTCGGGGACTACTACAGTCCGCATTCACGGTTACTTCATACACTTCTAAAGCCCTGCTAAAGTTTCACTGCCAGGATATTTCTCCTCCTCGTGCAAGCAAAGCTAAACCGAATCTACAAAGTTACACCGGGGAGACGGCGCACGGCATTCGTGCGCACTCAGTATAATAATATTTTGCCTCGGAAATAATTCTTACTAGGGATTACGAACACACCCATTTTATCACTGTTTTGATTCATACTAGTTATAAGTGAAACATTATAATTTTTGTATAAATTAAAAATAAAATTTCAATTTACCCAAAATAAGGTAATTTTATGTTACAGTCTAGTCAAAGTTATGTCCAACTATTCTGAAGCCCTGCTAAACTTCTACTTCGAGGATATTCTTCCGCCTCAAGCAAACAAAGCTTAACAGAGTTTAGAAAATTAAACCAAAGGGACAATCTACCAGATTAATGCGCACTTCATATAATAATATTTTTCCTAAGAACTATTTCTTACTAGGGATTGTCAACACAGCTACATTCTCACTGTTTTTATTAATATTAAATTTAAATTAAACATTATAAATTATAAATAAAAAAGTTTACTTAAACAAAAATGATGAACTTTTATATTTTGATTCAGAAATTGAGAAAAAACCGCGAATAGACTACATTTTTACTGAAGTCCCATTACAATTATTCTTATTTTGTATAACAGTGACGTAATCCCCAAATTTCTTCATTCCTAATGTGACTGTAACTACCGAGTTTTCTCTGAACTGTTTACAATGAGTCTGCGACTTCGTTCATTTGGATGTACGTGGGTTTAGTTATCGGCCACGTCCTACAAACAACAACGTTCCATTTATTCTAGCTCCCTAGTAGCTTTTCTCTTAAGTGTTCAGCAGTGATGTCACGAGTCAGTGCTGAGGCTGCAAGTGTCCACCCACCTTCCCCCCCAAGCTCGTTTAATTCCGAGTCAGCTAACGACCTAGATTTGCCTTCCAAGCAGGCGTTGTGCCAGTCGATTTAACAACCAATCTTCTCAGTGCTCTAGCTGCTCAGGCTCTATGGATTCTGAATATCCCGCGAGATTGCACCGGTCCATCAACGTGACTTCATCGAATGGGTGGACGATTATTATCAACGTGCGATTAATCGATCCCTTGGATTAAAAACACGGTCCGGTTTTAACGTTGATGGGTTGTTCTCAAATCATCTATGCGCACAACAAAAATCGGCGCTTGTAAATTTAATTAGGTCTATACAAAAATACCTTTGGGAAACGTATTAAAAAAAAAAATCGCGATTGTGGTCTGCTCTTGAGTTAAAATGTTCGATGAAAACAGTTAATGCTATTTTTTTCAAAGTTATCCACTAATTTATGTTACTAACACTTTATGAAGTCAAGAAAGGGAAGGGAATACGAATAGTTTATTTACAAGCTCATGTTGGGAAATGCAGGTATCCAGTGTTATAATGTGTCAGAAATGTGTCGCGTTGGCCCTACAAATAGGCAACCACCTACAGACTAGAGTTTATTTTGTTTCACAATAATAGGTACGTATTTCATGAATATTCGAATTTACGTGAGTTATTCATAAAATTAAGGGACTGACAAAGTGCAAAGACACTGTGTAGCCATGGAATTATTGTCGCTTGTAACGTTCGCGAAATGCACGTCAGCTACGCGCATTGCCAGTAGACATACGTAAATGTCGTCCCCTGCGACATTACCACGTACGTCTGCAAGAAGTGCACACGCTGACAAATGCTACGTGACTTAGTCGAAGCCGAAAACTACCATCGAAAACTTAGCTTTCTGAATGAGGTGCAATCGTTTTGATATTCTGCACCAACTCGGCGAGTGTGGCCGCTGGATTCATAACATCCTCTCTGGTAATTACTATCATGCGAAAGTTACCTAAACACTAAGCAATTGATAACACCCTAACACAAGCCACTAATTCACTGCCGACTAACACTGAGTGCCATGCTGAATTTTTGCATTGAATCATTTGCATACATATATATGCATTTTAATTTTACAGAAGTTTTCTTTTTGTGTGTCAAATTATCCATGTATAAGTTTTGCGTTTATTTGACTTGCAGAACATCTCTCGCGGTTGAACCAAAGAACGGCGCCATATCATTGATTGGTCCCTCTGTGGACGATTCAGAGAACTGGCAACAACACCAGTCACCTTCTCTTGCTCTCCACGTTACCAGATCTTCCGAAAGTCTCACGCATAGATATAAGTCTCGTATTCATTATTCGACTTGTATGAAATTTGAATAATTCATTGGCGAAATGCATTATACCTCATTCGAAATTACAGCTTAAAAATTTGGCCTTACATTTCCGTTTATTTACTATGTCACGCATAAATGTTTACGTAGTCCCTCTGGTATAGAAGAGGGCGTTTGGTTACGCCTTTTGTCGCTTTATTTCCGTAGGTGCTAAATATTTCCACGCGAATGCAGCCGCAAAGGGCTCAAAGGCACGCTGTATTTTTTTTTGTGAAAATAAAATGAGACGGGGTTTTCCTCGTAACCTAGCGTCTGTGGTTTCGGAGTCTGCTTTTCTCAACCAGAAGGTAATTTATTACTGGTTTTAAATCAACGAAAGCCGTAAAAGACTCTTTCTTCGTCGTACATTGTAATTTATTATACTCTTGCTCGGCAATTATTATTCTAGCATATAAATATTAAACACACGCACACACTCAAACTGTTATTCAAAAATACATAATTTTTTTTTTACTTTACATGTTCTACTGCTTTCTTTGCAATGTATGCATATTACCATGTACTTAATCGCAAGTCTCTCTCAAGGCTATGCCACAAGCCCTTCTTTACACCATGTGATTCCAATGTCAAGAAATCAGCTTAAATATAAAACTATTTCTGATGTACGACATTGCAGCGACACACGAACAAGCTAAGGAAAGCTGTATGTTCGAAGTAGTTTTTCATTTAATCGCCTACCCGCATTGCAAGTATCACTCAAACAACGTATAAGAAATCGGCTGTCAGACCTAATTGCTACATTTGAACCAGTGAAATAATAAATTCGCTGACTTGTGACTGAGTCCATAAAAAGAGTGCTCCTTTTATACGAGATCCTAATTTACGTCCTCTAACATTACAACGACGTGCTGTAACCACATCTTCGTGTGTACCTGTAGATATAAATTTATGAATTTAAGCATTTGTATTGTATAAACTGTCAGTCACATTGTCTACACATTTATATAGCTAAAAATTTTTTTAGCTAACATTAAATACCTATCCAAATGAGCTTGGCGCTGGTAGGAAAATGTTTGTATTGTTGAATAATATACAACTAATATTTTAAAATGCAAAACCATAAGAATAAATCCGAAGTAAAGCCTATTTTTCTTAAAGCAATGCCAGGATACTAATTACAAAATAAGTTATTTTTGTAAAATATGTAGAAATCGTTATGTTTTGAATATCCTCTTAATGCGATGAAATTTGTGTTTAGTGCATTATAACACTGGCATTTCATATAGTATTACTAATAATTAATGAGTATTATAGAAGTTATAATTTCTTATGGATAGTTTAGAATGAATAAGAAGCAGTTTATAGTTCAGGCCACCCAGAAGAGAATTTAAAGTCTCTTTGTGGATTTGCATAACGTTATATATTTTTTAAGTAAAAATCCGTTAGTAATTTTGCAGTTTCTCCTTGATTTTAAGAATAAGCTTGCCTTTGGATATATTGGTTCCTCCCAAGGAATGTCATTTACCCAATCTAAAATAATAAAATTTTATGTCTAAATTTTTTTACTGTTTTAAAAATTTAAAATAATTAAGAAAAAATTGGAAATTTAGAATTGCCCGCCTTTATAGTGATGTTCGTCAGAACAGATCGTTTTCAATATATAACACAGGAACTTAAATTTGACAATGTCCCCGTGCAAGGGAACGCAAACTTTTCCTTGCTTTCGAAATCCATCTGTAATACTGACAAGCGGTAAAGTACGTTGCGTCCGGAGGGCTACGATCGTTTCATTTCCGCCGGCAACATAAATATCTCGGGATAACATTATAGCGCTGGCAACGTCTCACGCTAGATCGAGCAATATATTTCTGCAAGAGTTGTGTGCAACTGAGGGGGGAGGAAATTTTCGCACTGGGAGCCACCAGCACTCAATCATACCAACAACTTCAATTAAGTTATTTTTCCCCTTCGTTCTATTTTTTCTTTGTTTTTTTCTCGCGCTTGTGAGCTTTACAACAACATGAGTAAGGGTATGGGGTGGGAAGGTGGAAAAGATAGTGGTGGNCCCTCACTTTCACAATTTTTGCGTTGATCCAGAGAGTTGGCAACGAAATGAAGGGAAACAGGTTGTCCAGAAAAACATGAAATTTCTCGCAGAATTTGTCGGTTGTTATTATTCTCGACTCGCAAAAGAAGGGAGCAAAAAAAAAAAGACCAAGGAGTTTTATGGATATTACTAAAAGACCGTTTGGAAACTTGTTGGAGGGAACAACTCAGGAAATGAAAAGCTCGTATTTCACGTGTTTTCCTAGGCTTATGACAGCTACATTAAAAAAAAGAAATTGTGCCATACATTTTCGTGAAGTATCTAATGACTATAAGTGTCAAAAACAAAGTCTTAAACACTTAATCAAAATGAAACACAGTATAAAAGTTAATAACTCCCCTTTGATCATAAAATTTTAAAATAGTTCGTAATAAGCTGCCTGAGACAAATTAAAAACTTTCTAAAATAAAAAGTTTAAATAGTCTTATTTTCAACATTTCGCTTTCAATTTATAGGTTTACATTTATAAACCGTGCTCACCAATATTCTAAATAACTGCATTTGTAAAAGTATGGACTTATTAGATGTCTAACGTCTATCCCCTGCATCCATGTTCAATCTCAAATCCCACATACAGTGATAATATCGCGTATAAACTGTATCAAATTTGATATATATGCATTTCGGTTATAGTTAAATTTGAGCACGATAGAATTATTTTACCCGTGCAAAACATGTGAATAGGAAGTCAAGGTAGGTTCAAACGCATACATTTGCAAGATATCGATGCGTTGTCATCCCGTTCCCTTTTCGGTAGTTTCATAGCAGTTTATTGTGCATTCTTGTGTACTTTTGTGACCTCTGTTTCAACTGCACGAATTTCATTCTCTTAGCTATTAAAACGGTAGCTCAAAAACGAAATATGGGCAAGATGTATACTCTTAACACGCGTAGAATTACCCGTTGCTTGTGTTTATAAGCAATGAATATAAAGAACATTCAAATGCATGAAGTCGTTAAGTAATTTCTCTGCGTTTTAAGAAATGCCCCGGTAAAAACCTACGTTGGCCCAACGTTGCCATTTGGCTGGGAAGGTTGGTTATATGTCTAGATGGAACACACACATTAATACAGCGATGATACCAAGGTAAAATTACAACGGGGATTTGCTAAATCGTAAATTTTATGAGATTACTATACCAACATAAGATATAATTAAAGGTTTTTAAATATATATATATATATATTCTATTTGCCCAATCGTTCAAGCATTTTTTTTTGCACAGATATTCTTAAAAAAACTCTGTTGTTCGTTGTCTAAGAGTTGGAAAAAATACCGTTTTAACTGGCAGGTGTTCGTATATTTGGCCTATTTCTCCAACTTTTGGTATTTGGTTATTAAGATTGTAGATTGTGGTGTTAGAATCCAAATTTTTAGTTAATATTTTGGAATATTATTATAAATTTAATGTTGATTTGTCATTATTTTCAGGTACCTAATATCTAAGATACGAAAAATCTTGGGATTATTAGCGGGATCAAGTTTTATTTTTACAGTTGTAGGTTTATTGGCATGGTGGGATGTACATATGTTGTCGGAATAAACAGTGGCATCTGTTAACACGCACTAATTTTTGTTACAGCTTCAAGCACATGTGAAAAAATATTATCTTGTGACTTTATTCGCAATTGTTTCCATTGCGAGCTCTGGCACAACAGAAGACTTAAAATAAATAAATGTGTTACTTACTATAAAATGTGTAAGGCGTAACCTTATACATATCAGTCTATTTCTCATGATATAATATTTAAATTCAGTTTCAAAGTAGTAAAATCTGAGATATCGAAATGCACTACTATGGTAACATACACCAACGAAATTTTTAGATCATAATATGAAGGGAAAAATGATAATTCCTAATAGGGTTAACACCATTTTTTTTTAAATTAGTGGGTAAAATTTATTTTAAATACTGGCAACCAATATTGGCAGAATGTTGTTTGTTGGTTGGCATTATGTATGCAATAACATATCTTGCCAACACATAACCAACGGTGAAACATGTAAGTAAATATTTGGTTGTTAAATTACTGTGTGAATGCCTTTCTGAAAGAAACACACCTTACTTATAAAAGTGTGCACACGACCATAACCTGATGTTGGGTGAATGTTGTATTTCAGTTGGTAACCAAATAAAGGCACGTTGGGCCAGCGTAAGCCCACGTGCCATTTCAGTGTTGGGCGAAAGTAATATGCCGACGTTCATCCAACGGTAGAGCCAGAGGTTGGGCCAGCGTTGGCCAAACCTAATGTTGCTATATGGGGTAGTTTCTTGGCCAGATGGAAGCCAGATCTGTTATTGCTTTCGTTTACCCGTGGCGCCATAGTGCGGCAAGCCAAGTAGTAATGGTTTCTTCTCTTCCCTTAGGGCCTCGGTGGCTGAGGTTAGACTGCTCGCCTCCCACCAAAGCGAACCGGGTTGAAACCTCGGCCTGGTCACTCCCGGATTTTCACAAGTGTGAATCGTGCCGGACGATGATGCTGATCAGTGGGTTTTCTCGGGGAATCTCCCGTTTCATCCACCCTTTTCATTCCGGCCTTACTCCATTCTCTCCTCGTTTCACTCTCATCGGCTCTCAAGACTTTGATTTCAAGAGCCGCCCAAATCTCTTCGCTCACTCACTCACTCTTCTCTTCCCTCATCCTTGGCACATCTAAGATCCGCTACGCGTACATAAGCAAAATGACATCGTGGTTTTATTGACGAGGGTGTAGCCACTCTCTGGTAGGCTGCGCGAGGCTCTGAGATCAGGCCTTGTGTCTGATAGGCTACCGCGTGCTGAGAACGATTCCTTGTTGGCTGAGCTGACGGCTTGCGATGATTTGCGAACGGCGTTCCTACACGTAGGCAGTGACACCATTTTTTCTGGCGTATGCAGTTGGATCTCGCTGTATAAGCGGCTCTTCAATCTCTGTATACTTACCTGCTCCGTAGTGGTGCCTACTTTTGGCCCTCTTAAAATGAAAAAGAACGGCACCAGATAGTTTCATGTGAGTGTATTATTTATTAATAAGTGCTTGAAATTCTTATGCTGTTTTATATGTTCTTTAAAGGAATTACCTCTCCGAAAAAAATATTCCTCGAAATATTTGATACACCCAGTACAACGGGCGATATAAACGTTACACAGGTGAGAATTAAACTATAAACCTACCATCTGATTTTCACCCCTAACATATTAGATGTTATTATAAGCTTTTCACGGTAAACTGAGCACTTTTGAAAGACCTGCTGAAGATATACTTCTCGGATTACATTGTATACTTCTGCCATATGTATATATAACATTGTCATGCGTTTTTATCACTTTACTCATGCGTCAGTCTCGTAAAACTGTAAACTTATTATAAATGTAAATGTTATACCAATTTACTCTTCCTTACTTTTAAAAGCATAGAAATTCAGAAAGAAAATAAAATCATTTCAGTATAAACAAATGTTTGTCTAACACTTCTTATTCAACGTAAAGACATGAAACTACTTTTCTTCCGTCGTTATCAACTGAACTGGGTGCCTGCCAGATATCGTACCAGTTAAAATATACGCCGATAGAGGCAGTGACATTGTTATAAAGGTTGATTTCAAAAGTGCTCACTTTACCTTGGACAGCCTTTAAGTTAGCATACTACAGTAAAAAATGCTTTAAATTAAACATGTGTGTTTACCCAGGTATGTGCAGTAAATGGCGATTTCTGCCACCCTCCGTTCTGTATCTAGAGAAAATAACGAACAGTATCATCCCTATTTTGTACTACGTGAGTTTCCGATACCGCGGAAAGCTCTCTCTTCCGTCAGTCTTCCCGTCGAGAATCCGATAAGCGTCGCGACGCAGCAGAGTGACGATGATGGTCAAGAACGCCGTTCTCAGGGAGAAGCCGAGGCGCACAAAAGAGCGAAGACGCGAGGATTTACGACGTCATTACGTCGGGCGGCTTCGTGGAGGAAGCCCGGGGTGCCGGCAGGAAGGAGGTCCTCCCGCATCCTGTCGCAACGAATTGCCTGCGTTTTTCCCGTCTCACGCCGGTCCGCGAGGAGACACGAGGTCCTCCGTCAAACTACCAGGCGCGTTGAATGTAGCCGCTACCCAACAAAGCACGCTCGCTACAGTCCGTAGGTTACTTTCAACTATTCTTAAGCCCTGCTGAAGTTCTAATTCCCACGATATTCCTCCGCCTCGTACGAACAGAGTCTACCCAAGTCTAGGAAATCACACCAAAGGGACAACGCACCGAATTCGTGCACACTCAGTGTAATAATATTTTGCATTGGAACTATTTCTTATTAGGCGTTACCTACACACCTGTTTTATCACTATTTTTATCCATAAAATGAAAAGAAAGTATTATTTACATATAAAATATAAGTAAAAGTTCAATTTAACCAAAAATAAGACTTTCTTACGTTAACAGAAGCATAAAACACTTGTGATAAGTGACATATTTAAGAAACCACCAACCACGTCATAAATTGTGGGATTTTTCAAAACTTTGTTTTGAAAAGTGTGAAGAAACCACGAATAGACTATAGCACGGGTGATATAAGAAAATTGCAAAGCGATAGTCATAAGTTTTTATTTCATTTGCGATAAAGTGAAGAGTGCAAAACGTGGTACTTTCGTGAGGTATACAACAACCAGTAAATTTCAAGACTTAGGATGTTGACGTAACATCACGAACAGATGCATGATGATTATTTTTACGATACAAAAAGTGAGCGCTACATTAATACTCATGGACGTTCTACATTCTATATGTCGCCAATCGTACGAACTCTAAAATAGTACGTCAAATTGTTCTTCCTGAAAGTAGTATTGATAAACGAGAAGCATGATAGAAATAATAAACAACCGTCTTCAAGGTGTCTCAAAAAAGCGTGGCTCTCTTATGTGGTTTATGTTTTCAATTTTCTGTTTGCTATGAATATTATTTTACAGCGTATATCTAAATAGTTGCTGTAACAATATAAGTTCTGAATTTATTTGGTAATAAAAAATGCAAATCTTCGCACTTATGTATACTTTCATATTCACCGTTTTCGAAGTTACTCATTACCAATTTACTTCCTTAACCAGTTCAGTCCCCGCTGCTGGGCACAGTAATGTATAGTCTATTCGCTGTTTCTTCACACTTTTTGAATAAAACCTTTGAAAAATCACCCCATGTATGGCGTGTTTGATTGTTTCCTAAATTTGACATGTATCAAAACCTTTTTACACTTGTGTTTACAAAAAATTCCTCATTTTATATTGAATAAAATTTTATTTTTATTCTATCTATAAAAAGTAATAATTTAAAATCATTTATATGATTAAAACAGGGAGAAAATGAGTGTGTTGGCAACGCCTAGTAAGAAATAGTTCTTATGCGGAATATTATGACACTAAGTGGGCAAGAATATGGTGCATTGTCCCTTTGGTGTAATTCTGTAGACTCGGTGAAGCGTGAGGTGGAGGAATATCCTGGAAGTAGAACTCTGTCGGTGCTTCAGAAAAGTTGGAAGTAAGAGTGTACAGCCTATGGCAATGTATCAGTTACTCTTGTTTCCAGCATCTTCATTGTGAGCAATCTGGTTTTGTTGAAGTTTCTGCACCTCTGTTTTACGAACGGTTAATGTTGATAACACTTCACTCTCAGCACGTTGTTTGCCGGCACCGAAAGGCGCGCGCAACACAATGACGGGCAATACCAAACTATTACATTATTTCGACACTTGAGTTCCTAAATGAATTCGGGACAGAAACGGTTGACGAAATAAACCGAGAAAAAAGGTTTCGTTGAGTCAAACAAAGTTTGTTTAGCGCAACCAAATCATTTGCTTGTAAAGAGGAAAAGGAATATTTAGATGTTAGCGAATTACTTTGTTGTTCTTATTTGGTTACCCCAAACAAACATTTGGTTGCTTCAGCCAAAGATTTGTTTGGCTCTACGTACATTAAAGAGTTTCGGATGATATAAAATAATTATAAGCCGACCGAGATTAGAAGCTAGACCATTCGCGCCCGGGCGCTTCGCCTTACAATCCTCAGCTAAATGGACTGTAGATGAAGTTTGAAAGTTTTCAAATGCATAAATTTCAAATACTGGACAATGTGTGTAAATAAATATTTTAAGTTTTACAGCTTTACTATTTAGTTTTCTGTTGAACTTGTTCTATTAGGATATTTACACATATATTAAGGATCAATAAATGCACTAACAAAAGTGTTGCTATCCTATTTGCCATAAGAAATGCAATCAAATTCTCGAGCTGTAATTTTGAACCAAGGAAATAAAATGAGTAGCCAAACAAATACATAAAATTGGTTCAACACATTGTTTTGCTGACACTCAACTTCGTTTGGCCCAACACAGAGATTTTGTTTATTAAAAAACGCATTTTTTTAGATAAAAAAATAATTTCATTGTTTTTTAAGTTTTGTTTACTTAAAAAAATACATTTTTGGACAACTGAATAAATTGTTGGACATATACAAACAAATAAATTGTTGGTCATATACGAACAAATATTTTGTTTGCCTTTCTCTCAGTATATCTCGGCGATTGCATGCCTCGTTTGCACAGTTGGTTGCACGCCAACTTACCATATAATTGATAAAGTATTCGGGATGTCCAGTTGTCCACACACCTACACTCTATGAACCACTTCTTTTCCTAAAGCACACTGACCAATGAGAGCTGTAATTTTAAAAATCCACGGATTAAATGAAGTTTATTTTAGAAAATGTTGAAAATGAATTACAATATCATATTTTATGTACCGCAACTAACGTCGAAATTCCTGATCTTTGACGTTATTCCAAATTGCACAAGAAGGTATAAAAATAATTTTTGGAAGATCCTCTTGAGTATTTTGACCAGATATATCTACAATATGTTCCCAGGACACACTTTTGTCTTTCCTAGTTTTTTTTGCACTTTTGGTGTTATTTGTAGTTTTGGGAAATCTATCTCTCAAATTCTGTCGCCAAGCTTATATCAAAAAGCAGATACCACTCTACATATTGGTTAATAAAAAATCACAATTTGCTAAAATTTTAGGTTTAGCAAATTTTGTTTATTACTCGTATATTGCAAAAAAGATACCAGCTAATCAAATTTCGCACATCTCTCACTTGCTGGAACTCGGAGCAATAATTTTCTTGCACTTTATACGACTTTTAACAGTAGGCCTATTTTGAGATATAAATATATGCAGAACTGGGGAAAATTTTTAGGTTGCAATTACTACATTTTATTCAAGTAATCAGTGGCGGCTGGCAGTTGAAACAAGCCCCATGCGATTGATGTAGCCAGCTTCAACCCCCCACCCCCTCAAACCATATTGTTTTTCCAGGGTGTGGATAAGTAGAGATCACTTCTCTCCTACACCCCCTCCCTCCAGAAATTTTATATTTAATGGTGAAAAAATTTTGCACATCAAGTTGGATTCTTAGTAAAACTACACCTTTTAACCCGGAATTAATCCCAAAAACTTCATAGTGGGTCCGATAGTTTTACCTTTACAAAAACCATGTTTTTCTATTGAATGTCTGATCATGTAACTGGTTTCATTTTGCAAATTCATTACAATTCCAAGATATTATTCTAAAAAAATTTCCTTGCGACATATTTTCGCCCTTAACGAGTTACAATATTCATGCTTTATTTCGTTGGGATAAGACAAAAAACAGGCATTGTAGTCATAAAGATAAAACCCGGGATCATTCTAAAAACTGACTGGTTTATGAGAAATTGGGCAACGTTATTTGGAACAGTATATAAATGTCAGTACTGAAAAGAGCAATTTTCTAACTCTGTAGAGTGTATAGTTTATCGAACGCGCGAAGCCAGCACTCAGCGCTGTTGAGCTGAGGGGAGCATGGAGGAGGTACAGATAAGGGCGAGATTCCCGTGTTTCCCTGCGGCTCCGGTCAGCGCGAGGGACTGTATGGAGGAGCGGCAGCCGTGCTCAGCCGCAGTTAAGAGCACTGACGCGGTGCGCGACGCTGAAAACTTGCTAATAATTATCTCTTGCAACAATATCAGCTATAACCGAGTGATATTGCGTTGTTAAAGGAAAATTGCATCAAATTGGGTCAATAATACTTCATATTTGAAACTTTAATCAAATAAAATAATTTGACAAAATGTATGTAAATTTGGTTAGTGGTATAGCCGAGAGCACGGCCTCACGTAATTCTAGTTAGTTCATGTAAAACTTAATTTCATAGTAATATATATATTTTTTTTTTTGGTCGTAGCATTGCTAAACTATATTGCAATTCTCAGTTTACGTAATTGTAGTTATGTGAATATGAAGATGTGTTTTTGACAAATATTAAATTTTCTGTATTAATGTGGGTAATATTATGACTGAACGTCGCTATTTTTCATGGACAGAAGGGGATTCAGTCTCCTACCAGAACTTCCAATCACATAATAAACACAAACAGAGTAGCGAGTAGCCTTCAATTAGAACTCTGGCAGGTCTCCAGAAAAGTTATGTGTAGTTACGAACAATATATATCACAATAAGTACCACGATCTCATATAATCCCAGTACTGCAATTATTTTTGTAATGCAATTGCCAGTCGAAATCGTTAAAATATTGTATCTATATTTGCCTCTGGGATTTTGCACTGCAAGGTTTTAGCTGAAAAGAACAAAATTTTCAGGGTCGCGTTGAACTTCTTTCTGCGTGGACACAGAGACCGGAAACTAGAAGCTGTCAAATTTGCCCCGTGGCTACTTTGGTGAAAAATAGGGAAGCGATGGTTTCCACAACACGGTGGTAAACCGACGCGAACACAGCCGCCGGCACTCTCGTTCCCAAACCCCTGGTGTGGGACGGCGTTCTCTTCGAGAGCTTCCGAGGGGGAGCGGTCGTCCGAACTTGCAGGAAGTAACTTCGAGACGTTCGGGTCGAACCCGCGCAGTTTCTGTTACGGCGCCGTCTCCCGCTGCGGTTACGGCTCGGCGGGAACCTGTGGATATCTGGCAACTGCGCAACACACCGCAATGGTGCTGGCTTCTCCGTTCACACGATCTTAGTGAACGCCGCCGTGTTTGTCTGAAAAACTTGGATAACTTCAGTTTTCAAGCATTTGGAGATCAGACCTGTTCTAAAATTTTCTCTGATTTTTGACGGGCTCAGCCAAACGGAATTGTGCATAACAAATAATTGACGTTACGAAAATCTAAAAATAACGAACTTTGTTGCATTTATTCCTGTAATGGACTGCATGGAAACACACCAGCAGTATCCCACTATAAAAATAATTTAAAAATTTTAATTCAGGCAAATACCTCTAAGTAAAAATTTTTTACAGTAACACATTTTTAAACACAATATAGATTCTCTAATAAAATTAGTTTGAGGGCAACATTTAATGGTCGTATTTCGTCTTCAAATGTTTATTGTTAAATACATTTGATGGCAAAATTTTGACATTGTGACAGGGGCTTTATAGATCTTAGTAACTCACTAGTTACCGTAAACACTTTGATACGCAAGATGTTCTATTGATGAGTATCAACTTACTATTCTGGGAACATTACAAAGTCATAGGCCATGTTTATTATTTTGGAGCAAGCAAATTTTTATTAACAGTTTCCAACAGAAAGACTTTTAGCATATTTCAGCAACAGACAATGCTAATGAATCACTTTTATAAATCATTTTCTGCTTTTGTTTGGACACGTTTTTGGTTCTTACATTTTTTTAGCATTATATCTCACGCAGCAATGAAATGTACAGCGGAAGAAGAACTTCGAAAGGACGTCACTCTGGCAAAATGTTCTACTCACGAAGTTGAAGAGAAACAATCATCTATTTTGCGTTTCTCTTTTTTGGCTGCATGAAACGAGAAGATTGCCATTAACACATTCAGACCCGTATTAAAATTTACAATTAAGGCACAGGAAATACCTGGTGTTTTTGAAAACCACCGATGAACTACGGCAGATAATTCCTTGTGAAAATATAAGACGAAAATATACGTACACTTTTCCCTTAAAGAGATTTTTAAGGGAGCTGTGCGCCCCCTTGCTTACATGTCCGACAACAGACATTATGTTTTGAGAGTTACGCATGGATTGATCGAAAAATGGTTTATCCAAGAGTGTTCCGACAAGACGACCTATTAAAGAATAAAATTGACGTACTAATTTGTAAGTTGTCTTAAAAAAAATCTCGTGTACATCTTATGATTACAAAGGTATATAAAAACATAGGGTGCCAACCCCCATTTTCCAAATGAAAGGGAGTGATATTACCAACTTCGTTTTCAGAGGTGTAAGATCTCAATTCTACAAAATACGTTTCATCGGCGTGTTACTTAATCGGAAGTAGTTCATGATATTTTGGACGAAAAGCAGTTTAATACTTTATATTCGTGGGTGAATAACTCCCCTAATAATCAGCCAAAGGAAAGGTGGCACATAGATTTTCCTTTTATATTTCCGTAAGGAATAACTTACCGGAGTTGGTCGGTATTATTAAAAACCAGCCGGTATATTTTTCACCGGTGCTATAAACTGCGACACCCGGTACCTTAATGATATTCCTTGTGGTAACTGATATGCAAATCGTGCTTCTGTGTAGGTTGACGGTGGCCGACAAGATATCCTACAGCCCATTAGTTGATGACGAAGCAAGTGCTTTTCCGGCTCAAGAACAGCGCACATTAAAACACTTGGTTGTTTGAAACACTTGAAGATATAAATTAACATGGGTTTGAAAGGGTAGGCGTGTTTATGTGTTTTAGTCTTTATTTATGTCGTATGTGTTCTCAAGAGAATACGTCATAAGACAGCTGCAAGTCACACTAAGATTGCTTTACGATCGCAAGAATTAATGATTTCTTTGGTTGGTGCAATCTAAAGATATACATTTTTATTTTCCTACAGCGCAATTAGACTTGTAAACATTTCCACCCTTCTTCACAACCTCAAGTTTTGAATGCGATGTTGCGGGACTTTTTGAAGTGTGAATGTGTGTTTGTGAGGATGGCAATTAATTAATCTGCGGAAAGCAGTTCCTGCGATGGCTCGGTAGGCGATGTCATTTCCAGTGCAGCCAATTGTTCAAGTTTTTTTTTTTTGCCTTAATGCTTATCGCCGTGAGTTCCGTTCATTTCTATTATAGTTTCACTAGTGCTCGCGGTCCTCCGGACTTTACAAACCTCTCGAAGCCCAGAAGAAAATTTATGTTTTGTACTTTGATGACACCATGTAAAACCGAAATTCCACACACACTTATGAAAATATGAATATTTTAAATTATTCCTAACTTATTTTTCACGAAAAAAATTAAAACGCGCACTTTTTTTTTATTTGACGCGAGTTCACTGACGTGAAGTATAAAATTTATTAGGTTTCCGTTATTAACTGTGAAATAAAAATATCGAATATTTCCACCGCTTTAAAATTAACTAAAATTTTAATATACAAGTCGCTAAATATCTGGTCAGGTATTTTAGGTAGCTTGTTAAAATTACATGGGTGTAATTAAGCTTCTCTTCATTGATTCTCTGTAAAATTGGTCGCTAAGGATAAGCCTGATTACATTACTTTTTTTCACAGCATATCGAGGGAAACGTACAATCAAACTTTATTGTTATCTACACAAAACGGAATTCAAAATGCATACGGGTCCTCGATGAACAATTCCGCTCCGCGTGTTAGTATTAACGGCCCGGTGCTGTCCATCCTTCGTTTTGATTGGCAGCCGCTATAAAAGTGGCGCGCAAAGCATCCTCGAATGCTTTCGAACGAGCATGGGACGAGAAATGACTC
Organism: Clitarchus hookeri; assembly: GCA_002778355.1. Classification (NCBI taxonomy): domain Eukaryota; kingdom Metazoa; phylum Arthropoda; class Insecta; order Phasmatodea; family Phasmatidae; genus Clitarchus; species Clitarchus hookeri. The sequence continues at coordinate 415,959 of NQII01001621.1, forward strand.
GCCAACACGTGAAATCCATTTGCACGCGTAGTGCGAGTGTAGGCCTCCCCCCCCTCCTAAACTTGTTGTGAAGCGGATAACCCCAGGCGCGCAACAAACCAGCTACATAGCGGAATCAACCCGCGATATGTCACGAAAACATTTACCGGAAACTAACATTTACCCTTATTCAGTTTTCAGCTACAATTCAATGATCCAGTGTACTGAATCGAAGTACTTATTTATGTGATACTGATATTGTTTTAAAACTGTTTAAGTCAAATATATATGATGTTCACGGTTAATTGAACACTTTTTAAATCAACATTTGAAAAATATCATTGCTCGTATACCTGCACATATTTTAACGGGTACATTGAGTGGCATGAGCACAGTGAAGATGGCAACAACGGAAGGAAAGTAGTTCCATGTCTTAATGTTTAATTAAAAGTGGTAGGTTAATATTTGTGAATATTGAAATCATTTCTTTCTTTTCTGTTTTAATGCACATAATTGTAATAATTATCAAGTCTGTAATATATATATATATGTGTGTAAGTAAATGGACGCTTTTATTTGGCCGACGCAAAATCTATATTTTACATATTATGGAAGAATATACAATGTGCATATAAATATATCTTTAGCGGGGCTTCCAAAAGTGTTCAGTTTACCGTGAACACAATATGTGAAATGGTCCATTCCAGCTTAATGCAAAAAATGGACGTGGTCGATTAATTAATTATTCCAAAATTCGATTGAAACTATAAAAATTTTTTAATATATTAACCCGTATATTAAAAACTCTCTTAATTTTATGTTATTAAATTATACTTCACTAGCAACTAGAATTTTTTTTTGGACTTAGCCTTGTGCTATAATAACGTGAATTTGTTATCCTAGTCGAATGGGAAGAAAACTGTCTTAACTTCCAGTACGTTGTTAATCAACAAGAGCGTGTTTTTTTAAATTAAGTTAACTTGAAATATTTCCTAAATACTCTCATAACTCTTTATTTACTTATATGATACCATAGTAAAATGTATTATTTAACTCTCTCACTTTATCTTTCTCAGAAACTAAACCTCTGAAGAAAGTGGATATATCCTTCGGTGGCACCAATCAAGGTGGAGCAGTGGTAACGCAATGGACTCGTATTCTGGAGGACACGGGTTCGACTCCCAGTCCGGCCATCCTGGTTACGGTTTTCCACGGCTTCCCGAAATCACTCCAGGCGAATGCTAGTATGGTTTCTTACTACAAGCCATGGCAAATTCCTTCCCAGTTACTGATTCTCTGAGCAACTTAATCCATTTCTAATGACCTCACTGAAAACGAGATGTTAAACACTACCGGCTGGGCAGGGGAGGAGAGGGCGGGGGACTAATTCACCAAAACAGAAAAAAATCACTAGTGTGATAGGAGAGTTTCCTCAACGGAAGAAAGTTAAACAATATTCATATTTATATAGTGCATTAACACTATTTTGACCGCAAAGACCACCTTGTGTTTGGCCAAACGGCAGCCTCTGCTTGTTTTGGAAAGTGGTAGGTTATATTTGTAGGTTTGCTGGAAATGGCTCTGCACCGTGTGATTTGCCATTCCCGTTGCAATCCAAACTGTTGGCACACCTCATCGATATGTACATTCCCATCTCCCCAACCAGTATATTAATTGGGTGATCAGATTACGGCTGTCAACGGAACGAAGTATGTTCTTAATATAACATGTGTCACAAATTTTCAGCAAAATGAAACGCAAATTAAAAGCCATTAAAATGTAAATAGTCCTCCACTAATTTTATGGAAAATTTTATGAAAATAAGATTTGCTTGGTTCGGATTTTTAATTCTATAACAATTATGGGTGATATAACTAATTAAAAAAATATATATATAATTTAGTGCGTGTGTGCGTGAATATTCGTAACCACGCGTATTACACAATGGATTAAAAGTAAAATTATGTGACATAAACTGTACGTGAACTTAATCGGCTCAGTGGTACGATGCAGGCTTCTTATTTCTTAGTCCAGCAGTTCGATCTCAAGTGACGAGGAAATTATCCTGGCGGGAAATATTGTGTAAAGAAAATACCAGACACTTAGAAAGCACTTAGAAGAGTGCGTGAGTTTACACGTGATGCCCCTCCGCTTTCTCAGCCTCTTTATCACCCTTCTACTGCAGCCCTTCTCTTCTCGTGCAGTCTGACACACGTCCCTGCACGTGTCACGCGCCCTGTGTAAGCAGTTCAAGTTTCGCAATTGTTAGAGTTACGTGGCTAAGCGCTTGGTTGGAAATAAGAAATGTTATTCCTTTTACAGCCTATTTTAAAATTTCCCCTGCAAAGTTACGCTAACATAAACGTAGACTGTATCTTGACAACCGTGAAGGGGAATTCGGTTTCATTCTGAACAGTCAGTCTGGCGAAGGAAAGAGAAAGGAAGCAGAGATACGAGAACTGTCAAGGCCAGGAATGTGTTTCATTCCAGGTCGTTACCTCGCAACATATAGGTAGGATGTTTTTATTCCATAATTATTGCCAAGAAGGACATATTTATAATTGGTACGCCATTAACCGAGCATACTTGAAATTTTTTATTTTAGTTTTTTTCCCGTTCAATTTTTATCGATCAAGTAGATTGGGAACACAAATAAGTTGGTGTTGCACTGTGATGGGTTGACAGTTATAAGGCTGATACATAGTAAAAACTCTTGTAATTTTAAATGATAAGTTCTTTTTACGTTAAAAAACTTTCTTGAAAATGCAAGTACACATTTTGTTAACATCTTTTTTTTTGTAACTTTACAATAGTCCTATTCGTAATAAATCTAGGAAAATGTTTGTTACTCACCAGTAATAACTATCAGTCGCAAAGTCAAAATTGCAAACTATTACATTCTGCGATAAGTATTTCACTTAAAGCAAATGGATGTGTTTACGAATGATGTGCTATTGAATAGTAATCACTGAATTGGGGGAATATTTTGTTTTAACGTTTTTTCAAGTGTGGAAAACTTCGTTACCTTTTGAAATATAAATTCTTGCAACCACGCTGTTATGCATATTTCTCTGCCCAGTATTTTTTTTGTAACCAACCGATTACAATGTAAAAAACATGCTGTAGGCATGTCATGCCCATAACTGTTGTCCCGACGCTTACATTAATGAAACAAATCGTATTATTTTGTTGGTCTACTTTTCGAGGGAAGGATAGGCTTATGCAATCACCCGAATGCTTGTCTGGAATGCATGTATCGCCCTTAAAACTTTTAAATCCGAAAACCGAAACTCATTAAACTAGGTCCATATATAGTATTTAGTAAGGACATCGGACTTTTAAAGTTTTTAAGTACGTTAGATAATTATTTTCAAAATGGCGGTGATTTTAAAATTTAAGGCACTATGTTCTATCTCGGGGAATTATTTAACCGATTTAAACCAAATTTAGTACGTTGACAGTGCATGATATAAGCATTAAACTTAGAAATCGATCATGTTATTCGTTCGCTGTTTTGGTGGATAGTGCATATTGGAGAAAAAACATAGTTTTCCATTATAACTCGGAAACCATTAACCCAATTTAAACCAAATTTGGTACGCTGATAGTGCTTGTTGAAAGCATTCCTTTCATAAAGAGGTAATTTAACTGGTCCACTATTGTGGAAGAAAGTGCAAGTTGAAAAATAAAACTTTTAAGTTATATCTACGAAACCATCAAACCGATTCCAACCAAATTTGGTACGTCTACATAGCATTATGTAAGCATTGAATTTAGAAACCTATAATATTATTAATCCTACATTTTGGAAGATAGTATAAAATGAAAAATAAAGCTTTTAGATTATATCTAGCTACCTACACAACCAATTCTTACAAATTTTAGCATATAAGTATGGGTCTATACTACTTTAGGCAATGTTCATATATGCAATTTAAATAGGTAAAGATTTTTTAAATTGGAAATAGCGGCAATATAAGTATTTTATGTAAGTTTGTAATATATACGATATAGTTTGACCAATTCCGAACAAACTTGTTATGCTGAGATTATATTTTACAAGTATCAAATTTGTCAATACATAAAATATTTTGTCTGCAATTTTGTAAGACAGCGCCACATGAATAAATAAAAATTTGTTATATCTCGGGAAACAATCAACCGATTCCAACTTCTGTGGGCCAACAAGTAGTAATGTGGTAGGCCATGCAAATTGATAGACTATGTTTTAAGAGGACCAGACACTTATTTTCATAATAGCAGCCACGTAAACGTTTTAGTATAGTATGCCTTATCTACGCAACAACGTAACCAATTTCAACTTAACCTTGTATGGTGACAGTATTTATGCAAACATCAAATGAGCTACTTTATGAAATTATTTGTCCCCGTTTTGGAAGATAGTACCACATGAATAATAAAGCTTTTATGTCTTATCTCAGACTGCAATTAATGATACCCACCAAATTCAGGTGACAATTTATACTTTCGCAGTGCAACTAAATTTATATGACTTAAGGAGGTAGTCACATATTTTCAAAATAACAACGATATAAAATATTTTAGGTTAGTATGATTTATCTCCCAAACAATTTCAACCGACTTAAATATTATATAACAGAATTTATAACAGAATATGCCAATACACAACTGCCTTGTTCTTCAGTAATGGAGATAGCACCATATGAAAAAATTGAGCTTTTATGCCATATTCCCGGTAGTTAACAGACTTCCACAGATATTTTCACACAAGCAATGCTTGGCCACGTTTTAGGTGTGTCTGACATTATTTACTGTATGGCTGCCATATAAGTAATTTAGATAAGTACGTCATATCTATTAAATAATTTAACCAATTTCAATTAAACTTTGTATGCTGAGACTATCCATTAGAAGCATCAAGTATGGTTATATTAATCGTCTTATGCCGTCGTTTTTTAAGATAGTACCAGGTGATAAAATGTAATATATATGCCATATTTCGGGAACCAATAATCTGATTCAAGCGAAATGTTTATAACAACTAGTACTACAGTGGTCTATGTTAACTTATATGATTTTGCTGTGTTAGACATTTTTTCCAAAATGGTTCAATATAAATTTGTTGTATGATTCTATCATATAAATTAAATTATTTGACAAATTTCAACGAAAGTTTTTAATGGTGACAGTAACTAATAGAAGCATCATATATGCCTATACAGATCCTGTTTTTAGGTTTATTTTTACGATGACGCCAAATGAGAAAGTAAAGCTATTTTGCCGTATCTCAGGAACCATCAACCTATTTCCACCAAATTCTGCACACAAATAGTGCTACGGTACTAAAGTAGGTTATGTAAACTTACATGAATTAAGTGAACTACGCTCTCGTTTTCAAAATGGTGTCGCTATAAATATCTGAAGTTGTTAAACCCCAGTCTACCGAGGTTGATGCTCCGAATCCTACCGCTGTAATGCAGTTGGTCGTACTGCAGCTTACGGCACGAGGCGTTCTGCGTTCGAGTCCAAGGTAAGGCACGTGTGTATTTGTAATTCTCATTATTAATCTCAAATTATATCGCTATCAACGAGAAGTCAAGGCCCATTTACCTTCTTACCTCTTAAGAACTTCGTCGAAATTGTTCGCTCGTTAGTTATTTCGGTAACTTCTGGTTTTAAAACTGCAACTCTACAAATGCGCAGTCCGCCTGCAGACTTTTGATTTCATTCTCAAATGCACGTACACCCTAAGTCATTAACCTCAAACCTTCCCAATAGGTCACAGTCAATTCTTATCCAAGTTAAAACATGTATTTATCTGACCATTAAAGTAATACTATCGTTGTAAAACAAAGTGTTGGTGTTGCAAAAGGCCTGGGTTGTTATATATTTTACAATGGATGATGGTTCGAACCTCGTTCTCACTGTCGGCGAATCATTTTTTTTTTAGTAAATACTAGCTTACCCGGCCACGCGTTGCTGTGGCATAAAATATTTTTGGTTCTATTCATTTCTGTGAAATTAATTGAAAGAAGTACATGCATTTTTAAAATCTTTAAACAATCGAAAAAATCATTGAGAACAACAAACTGAAATGTTTACACAGACAGCTGTCAACAAAAGCGCTTCCAGACGTGAAAGTATGGAAAAAATGAGCTTTTTGCAGATTTTAGTACCTTTGCAGGTAATAAAGATAAAAAATAAAGGCGTAAAAAACTCGTGGGAACAAAAGGAAGGTTTATAAAAAAACAGAATGTAAATTGGTTGATTTTTTCGGGAGTTATACGTGTCCGAACAAACGGACACAACATATATATATATATATATATATATATATATATATATAGATAATTCAAAAGTTTTTTTGTCATTTCAATTTCATTTATTACAGTTGTTTTCGAAAAAAAAAACAATTTTCATATGTCAATAATGCAATTTCGAATACAGTTTAACTTGAAATAGTAAGAATATATATTACATTATTTACGAGAAAACCTTGTATAACAGCAAGAATGTTTTTTTTTTGTTTGGGNGTTTTCTTGTAATCGTACAAAAATAATACAGTGAGTAACTCAACGCAACATCATAGTGATAAAGACAGTAGCGCGCCCAAGCTGAATTTCTATGGTTTCCTGTTACCTTTTGCTGTATGTAAGCGAGCCAGACGCGCCATGCACTTGATAAATTACAATTACAAGAGTGAGTGGCGGGGATAAAACCCGATTATCGCTCTGGTCTGCCACTGAGTAGGTATATTATTATCCAAATGTTTGTGACATAAAGGGAAACCATATTAATTTTCAAAGAATTAAAGCAACGCAATTCTAATGATACGTTAAGGCACGGCAGCGGTCTCTCTCGCACATTGCCAAATTCGGCGGGAGAGTGAGCCACTCATTGTCAGCGAAAAATGTTGTGCAGTTATGTCTAGAATTTTTTTTTTTTTTCCACGAATACTTTATTAAACGTAAATAAACTTTGGCAGGCTTCCTGCAATTTTTAGGAGAAGATGTCTTGATATTAATGAATTATTGCAGATGCCCGATGTTATCGTAGAGGACAGAGAGTGTGAATGCCAATGATCTTGCTGTACAAACGGAAGAGTACAGGATGACGGCAAGTTTGAATTTATTTAATGGCACGAGGAATAACGCCTGCGCATATTGTTTCGCAGCTGGAAATTGATCTTATTAACGATCAGCTGTTGAGTAGAATTGACACGCAGTATTCACATGCCGAAGAAACGACCCCCGTGGCAGAACGACAGAATGCTTGAGATTACGGAAGAGAAACGGTGCCTCCAACGTGAACTACATTCCTCACACGTCAATAAAATGGCGTTACTAGCTGGGAGCAAGTCGCTCATCGGTCAACGTATGGTAATTTACTTGCCAGGTGGCAACCCAACCAATAGGGAATCTTCTACAGCACGCAACAGCCAATCAAAGAAAATATCAACTTCAAACGTCCGACGCAGCCAATCAATGAACGGGTACGCTTTGCATCGATGGAACCGCTCAATCCGCTTCTATGCATGTACATGTTCTGTGGCAGAATCACGAAGCTGTGTGACTGGCGCTAATCGTATAGTGTATCCATGTTGCAGACAGATTAATTGTGTTTTGATATGAAGAAAGAGAGTTATGTATGTATCATAGAAATTTAATACGGATGTAATGAAATTTAGAAACAGGCATATACTGTACCTCTTGCTTTTATTATTAATTAATACATAAAATAGCCTTTAGGGGCGCAAATCATAATAATTCAGAGTTAGGTAGAGTGAGTGAAGAGATTTGGGCGTCTCTTAACAGCGAGGTCTTGAGAGCCGATGATGGTGAAGCGAGGCGAGTATGGAGCAGCACCGGAATGAAGGGGTGGGGGAAACGGGAGATACCCGAGAAAACCCGCCGACCAGCGGCATCGTCCGGCACGATTTCCACATGCGAAAATGCGGTAGTGGCCCGGCCGGGGATTGAACCCGGTTCACCTAGGTGGGAGGCGAGCTGGCTAACCGCTCAACCACCTCGACCCCTAGAGTTAGGTAGACCACGACCGTATGAGATGGGGGTTCATTGAACATTTAAGATTATACAATAACTATTTAACTACCAACAATACTTGGGGGATCTTTAAAAGAAATTACAGTATTTTTAAGACTATTCACGGTAGAGTAAGCACTTTTGAAAGCCCTCTCATTTGGAATAATTGTTAATAAATATATTTTATTTTAACCTTAGACGTTAACTTTCTAGTGCAGTGGAATATACACACTGTGTTCATTACTTAAATTGCAATATTAACTTAAAAGGGTTGTTACAATATAAAAAAATGGCTGAAAGGAAAAAGTAACTAGGGCCTCAAAGTGCTCACTTTACCGTGGACAGCGTGCAGCTAATTATACTAAGTGATAATCCACGCCACCTCCTAATAAAACCTAATTAGAGAGTCCCCACCTTGTCCGTATTGCTTTAGGCTGATAAAGGCGGCGGTTAGCGACTACCGGACACACACACATCCAGGTGTCCTCTTGGTCCGATGCCCCGATGGCAAAAGACACCACTCATAGCTCTACGCAGTCATATATCGGGTGCGTTGTGTACATAGTCGGCCCCGTTTACTGGCTGGTGGAGGGGGTTTCTGCTTGGCCTTGTGCAAGGTACCTAGGCAATCACGGCTCGTGCACTGGTTTAATGTTTGAAGGCGTGATCAGGCAGGCCGTTTAGTTAAGGCCTCATCACAGTTTATAAGATTACTGTTTTTCATTGTAGCCGCGTGTTTCTAAGCTGTATAACGTTAAGTTTGCGTCTGCACCTTTCTGTAAAATGTTATTCCTACCTCTCAGTTGGGGGGCAAATTTGAAATAAAAATTGTCCTGAAGAATAGTGATAACTGTACTTGTGAACGTCATATTAATATGCAGCGGGATTTATTGCGCTGGAAAAGACTGCCAGCAATTTTTTTTTTTTTTTGTGAATCATGCGACATATATGGTATGTATCGATTTAATTGTTAAACCAATGGAAACTTTTCAAAAAATTAAAAATAATAAAACACCATATTTTGTTACATCCTCTGTCCGAAAAACAAGTTGAGTGCCATCAATTCTAGAAAAAATTAGAACATTTTCTAAAATAAATTTTAATGATGGAATAATTATCTTACTTTACAAGGTAATTTTGAAGTTACTTTTAATAACTTTAAGTTAATGCTCGCAACTCCTCTAACAGAATGTATTACATACTTTAAATGTATTTCGCAGTAATACTGAAAATAAACCGTGTCCCCAAATTAAATATTTCAGCAATTAATTACGTTGGACTATTATGCCTATGCATGTCTTACCAGACTAGTAACATTAAAACAAATTTTGTGCCTACTTTTGGATGGAGTATCGAACCTAAAGAAACGTATGTCCGATACCTAGGGCGGATCCAACCAATCGTTAGTAGGTGTTTTAAGAAATCTGGCAATCCTTACTAGGCACACAAATTAAAGTTCTTGAAGATTTTAGGATACTACTATTTTGAAATGTGAACTATAAAAACATGTGATAACCTGGTCTCCACTTCGGCTCTAAAGACCTCGATGTTAGGAGCTGCCCACATCTCATCACTCACTCACACCCTGATCTCCACTATTTTCACGTGAAGTTCGAGGGAAATCTCACTTTTGGTGAGTAATTCAAGATGCAAGCGAGTAGTGACGAAAAAAATTTGACAAATGAACGAGGGCATGTGTAGACAAAATATATGTTTTTATAAGGACACGTTTCTACACCTGTGAAGTAGAGAAGTAATGTGAATAAATTACAAATTTAGTAACATGGATACGATGGAAAAATCTGACCAACAAATATGTTGGCTGTATTGAAAATGATTGACACTCTTCACCTGCGATACATAATTAACTCAATTACAGGCAGTCTGTGTGAAACCAATTTTCTGTGTCTTCCTTTTCTTTCAGATGCTCTTTCATCGCTCTAGAAATATTTGCAATTGAAGTTATTTGGTTTGATAGCGGCACATTTTGCTCAAGACCAGACCGCGGTTACTTAAGAATTCGTCCTTACTACAAAGAGTGAATTCTATGTAGAGTAGTTGTTACGTGAATATTTGTACCTTCATGTCTGAAAGCAAAGTATGTTCGGTGTGCCGTCTCGTCTCCGCGCTGCAGCGCAGGTACACTTTTACGAGGAGATAAAGAGGCAAGCGAGATCCTGTTCTCGGTTTATAAGAGCGAGGAACGCGAATGGAAGCGAGATTCCCTAGGGATCCGGGCCGTTTTGTAAGGCAGCTCGCAGGCGAGCCGTCTCGCAAACACGAGCACAAGAAACTGAGGACTTAACGCAAATTGCTCGTCCCCACTGAGAGCGTTCTTTTTTCTTTCCCCTCCCCGAGCTCGGATGCGGGGCACTATCTGGGATACCTCCAGCCCGAAGAAGGGCTAATAAAGCGAGCGCGGTGGCGTTATCTAGGCCCGGCTGCTGTGGAGTTGGGAGATGTGATCGGTAAGGATTATGCACGGACCGTCCTCAATCCTCGTTGCCCTACATGCGATAACCGTGGAAAAGAAATTGGGCACACCCACAGTCGTGTTAAGATTTCAGTTGACAAAACATTCCATTTCATTTCCAGATTGAACATTTTTATTTGGGAACGAAAGTTCTTTTTTAAAACAAATTTTGGAATAACATTCCCACATAAATGATACTTTTGTTGTATTACTTGATCAGGTAAAGTCATACATAAGAATTTTCAGATGTTTCTAGAGCCTCAGAGTGTATCCCATCAGCTGGTGTTCTTGCAGGTCACTGGCGCTCTTTTACGAATATCCTTAGTTTAATCCTTGTGTCTGACATGTTTATAGAATTAATATTGCGGGGATTTTCATATAGATGCCACAGGTTATGCTGGGATTTTTCAGGGTGTTCCAGTTTACTCCTTTTCATTGATTATATCCTTGCGCAATTTTATTCTTATCTAACCTACTGCAATTTATCCTTACTGGTATTGTGTGTTGTAGCCGAGTCTAATAAGTGTCTTTGTCGGTAACCGTTGGACGCGTGACGTATAAGGAGTATTNCCCCCCTACAGTTTAAACCAGTGTAGAGAGACACATGTCGGTCGTAAACACCGCAGAGAAAGGTCAAGTAAGAGAGGTAGAAACACACTTCCAGGCCCGTACACGTGTCCTGCTGCGTAGGCCTCCCACCCATCGCCCACCTCTCACCCCCTACGCCTCTAGCAAGCCACGTAAAATTTGTAAGCACCGAGATTCACGAGATAGTAAGGTGTATTTTGCCTGAAGTCAAAAAGCACACACCGCAGAAGAAATAGCTGACAAGCTGGAAAGTGTGTCACCTCCCCCCCCCCCAACCTTCAGGAACCATGGCACATTTTTGAAATGCATTGTTCTGTTTCCTACCACCGCCCCCTCAAGGCGACACGTGCCGACTATTAGGGAGGGAGGCTAGAAAGAATATAATCCTCTTTGCGTGGTGGGTGGGTTTCGGTTAATTATTACCGCACAGAGAGAGCAGCACGTCAGTAGAGCCGGAGAGTTCGTTAGTACCACAAAGAGAGAACAGCCACGCCGAGTGCGGCCGGGGGACATCGGACCCCCGGCGACAACAGTACCTCAGTGCATGAGTACATCAGTAGGACAGTTAGTGAACAGGACAGTTCATTATCACCAGGCCGAGAGAAGAGTTACATCGTGAAATCGCGAAGAGGACGTCAGAACGAACCCAGAACAACAGTCCAGGGGAGACGCCACCAAACGCTGGCCTTTTCCAAGGCCGCCCACATCGCCGGATCTCATCCACAGCTGGCAACATACCAGTACCACACCAGCAGAGTAGTTAAGTATCAAGTCGCCGCCCACAGAAGCCCCCCTCCACCACGAAGTCGCCCACAGTTAACTCGAGTTAGCCAAAATAGAGTACCACACCTCGGAAGTGTTTCTGTATGTTTTTTATTGTTTAAACTCGAGGCAATATATCCATACAGTTAAGTGAAACGTCAAAAGACTACCTTATTGAAATACCCTCAAATCCCAGGCACCTTATAGTCTGTACCTGGAGGAATTAACTCTTACCCTATAAACCACTCTGTGTGCCACAGGTTATAGCTTACACCCGCTGTATTTGCACAATTGATAAACACAAAGGAAAAGTTATTTGAGAATGCAAATGGAACAATTTTCAAAGAAGCGCCAATAGAGATCCCGCCTAACCATTGTTGGCGATCACAGTGTGAAGGAGCAGGTAGGCAACCAGGTTCATTATCAGACACACAGTGCAAACGCGCGGTTATTCATTGGTTAAGGTTCTTCACGATAAAGTTAGCACTTGTGAAATCAACCTTCGAAAAATGTCATTCCCCCTACCTGCATATATTTTAACTGGCACACTGACTGACATGCACCCTCTAAATTTTGTAATGACGGAGAAAAAGTAGTTCCACATCTTAACGCTGAATTAACAGCGTTAGGAAAACATTTCAGAACACTGAAATTATTTGTTTTACTTTCTTTATTTTTAATGCGTATAAGTGTATGAATTAGCACAATTTTAAAATATTTACTTTTCTCATAATTCCATAGGTTTTACTTGAGAGACAAATTAATAATGATCAGGCACATCTCAGTGTTAATTTTACACATATCGGAAGTACACGAAATGTGCATACAAGTAGGCCTTTGGCAGGGCTTTCAAAAGTGATCCCTTTACCGTGAACAGCCTTTATCATCGAAGACCTACATACATGATCAGAAGGTAGTGAGCTCAGAGTGTCTGTTCAAAATATCTCCCACCATTGGCAACACAGAATGTGCCGCTTTGCTACACGGTCGGAGAATGCTGGCATGATATTGGTTGTTTAAATTGGGCGCCGAATATCAGCAGCTACTCAATTATGATGTCAACGGGTGTCGTACACGCAGGCGATTTAATTTGGGCCTGAAGATCGAATTCAGTTTGGCGCGAGATCAGGTGATCGTGGTGGCCACACAACGGGTCCGCTTTGCCAATCATCGGTTCGAGTACATTGCATCTAAATGCTGACAAACCAGATTTGCGAAATGAGGTGGGCCCCAGTTCTGCTGGAATCACATCGCCTGACACGCAACCAAAGTTATAGTCTATTCTCGGTTTCTTCAAATTTTTGAATCAAACGTTTGAAAATTCACTCCATGTATGGCGTGTTTGTTTGTTTCCTAAATATGCCATGTAAAGCAAACGTTTTATACTTTTGTTAACACTTTACTTTTATTCTATCTAAAAATTATAATATTTAATTTATAATTAATGTTAATAAAACCGGGGAAAAATAGGTATGTTGGCAGTGCCTAGTAATAAATTGTTATAATGCAAAATATTATTACACTGAGTGCGCACGAATGCGGCGCGTTGACCCTTTGGTGCAATTATTTAGACTTAGTTAAGCTCGGTTTGCATGAAGCGGAGGAATATATTGAAAGTACAACATAAGCAGGGCTTCAGAAAAGTTGTAAGTAACCGTAAATGGGCTCTACCTTCTCCAATTACAGCGTTGACGACTCCTGCATGAGCGGAGATGGACAGCGTCAACGAGATGAGGAGGAAAAAAATGTTAAAATTCGATGCAATTACCTAAAACTCCATCCCAGACATTCATGGAGTACACCAGTAGGATCATAATACGCTCACGTGCTTAACGTTCCCTGACAAAAAATATTTAAAAAATTATAGATCCGTAATTTTTGAGGTACAAGCCGTGTATCAACTTTAGCCACCAATATGTGCAGGCGCAGAACCTCAGCAGCCGAGTTTGTCCCGTCTCTGTTCTCAGTGCCTCTCCCGACCTCAGATCACGCCAGGGCGAAACGTGTTCGATTCCCAGCGGGTTCGCTCTCGGATTTTCGTACGTGGGAATCGTGCCGGATGGTGCCCCGCTGGTCGGCGGGTTTTCTCGGGGATCTTCCGTTTCCTGTGCCCTTGCATTCCGGTGATGCTACATTGTCACCTCGCTTCGCCCTCATCGTCCTCAAGAGCCGCCCAATCCTCTCCGCTCTCTCTCCGATCCAAGACGCCCGTCTTGGCAGGCGTTCGGTCCTGGTATCACTGTGGAATGTTGCGGGGAGGGGGGGGGGCGGGATAAGCTTAAGGTGGCCGCCTGGATAAGTCAACGAACGGTGTGCAGAGTTCCCGCAGAAAACGTTTTATTAAAACACCGCCGAACGGGTCTGGGTGAGGTCTGCTTACGAATTGCATTTAAAAAACGTTACGCGTCTGTATATGCTTTTCAGTTCCTCAATTTCTCTCTAAAACATCTTTTTGTGATAGTGAAAATGGCTCAAACGGGTGTTTTCACGGTCATTTTTAGGTATGAACATTGGGGTACAAAACGTTAAAAAAGGAATAGGGACGTGCATCAACCATTTATTTTTATTATTACGTTTTAAATGGCAGGGTCTTAGCTGAAAGTCTCATAGAGGCGTGTTATCAACGGCAAGACTGCACGCCAGTCCAGTGCTTTGCGCGTAGAGGCGATGAGAGAGTTGATGCGCATATCTCGGTCGCCCCTAGCGCCCCACTCTTTCAGGCCTCAGACGTGCAAAATTCCTTTAACCAGGCAGCCACCTTAACAACTGTGCAGACCGTGCTTTCTTCCCACTGTTCAGATGCGCTGGAAACCAGCGTACGGTGATATAACGACGAACGTATCACAATTTTTCTGTCTAAAAGCGAGTAGGGCGTGTGGCTATTTGTTGTCTGTAATGAGATTTATTGGTTTCCTGACAAAGGATCGCCGGGAAATGTGTTCGGAATAGAATCACACAAACAACTCCGCGCTGTTTTCGCCACGGAGTTTAAAAGTGTAATCAACGTTAAAGAAATTCCTTATCAATGCATCAATTTTAAAGACAACTCTTTCAAACGCAAAATATTGAACGCGACTTTCTAAGAGAACACTACCGCGTTAAGAAATTTCCAAACAAGTTTATTCATTCACTTTTTATTTTGTAAAATGTAAATTTTAATTTTAAATTTTGGTTAAAAAAATATATAAACATAAAAATTGGCAAAATTTCTTAACGTACCAGTATTCCTTAAGACATCACACGTTGAAAACGTTTTGTTTCATTCGGTAATCATTAAATTTGATTCACTGAGGAGAAATTTCTTTAACATTTATTTCCCTTTAAAACTCTAGGACTGCAGGCTTAGTAGAAAGCCCCGCTTATTTGTAAGCAAAAAGCATTTAATTAAATTTTCACTTTTTTTTTCGCGGGGAAAAACTTGTACCATTGTTTAACAAGCTTGGGCAAGAACCAACTCCACTGGACGTTCCCATGTCAGCATGTTGCGTTACGCTACTGGTGCACACATTCAGCATTGAATAGGTAGTGTTAAGACGTGTATAGGGGCAAACCCGCGTACTAGCTTCCATGAAACGGTCATTAGGCACAAAGAGATTCGACATTTTTTCTAGTTCACGAACATATGCCCGCTTGTTTGGGGATACATTAGAAGTTTGCGTATAAACTAACTCTATAGTTAACATTTATAATCACACCTTGAGGTCTAGCTTCTTCAAGACCATTTTAATATAGTGTCTAAAGATCATATAGGCCCCTTATACGAGCTCTTAATAGTGTTAAAGCTTGTATCATTCAACAGTTAACAGAGTAATCTTTGTGAAAATGGACTCATGTTTGTCTGCCTGAAATAATCGTTGTACGTGTTTCATTTTATTTGCCAGTTTCTTAAAACTATCACCAGCAAGGGCCCCGGGGAAAATATTAAACCCGATACCATGGCCTATGCAATAACATATATTTATTTATATTAAAGTATAACATGCCCTAGGCATACATTTTTATATTACCATATAATATGCTTACAGGCAAATAAAATATTCATATATATATAATTCAATGTGTTGACTAAATGTATACATATTTTTAATTGTGTATATTCATACTACCTATTACTATTATTAATTTATATATATTATATGTATAGTCGACGGTTTCTGCGGGTTTAATATTTTCCACAGGGCAATTACTGGTGCGAACAGAGCATGAGAGGTTTCTCAAAGTTGCTCTTTTAAAAAATATATATAATCCTTTTCTCGATTAATTATACGGGTAAAATCCTCCTGTGGACGACCGCTCCTCCATTCTGAGTGATGAGCTGACGAATTCTCGGCCGAACAATTCCCAGAACCTCGATATCTTCCACTGGAAAACTGGTGGGTTGAACTGAGTTTCCAATAACTTACTCGTGAAAATGAAAATTTTTCACAGGTCGGTTACTTTTCGTCAGTGATCTGCGTTGATTAACATTGGTATTAAGCGATTTTTTTTAAATCACGAAAATATCGTGGTAGGCAGCCCACCCACCCACACCAGTACATTTTTTTTTCAGGGGACACCGTGTGTTTTGAGTTGAGATACAGCTTAGCAGCTGTAATGGGTGACGACGTTTAGGTCGGTGAAGAAGTTCAAGTGTAATGAGAAAATCTGCTAGACATCGCCAAGTCCATTACGGGTGATACTGTTGGCAATGGCGACTAGCACGTTTCCCACATGCGCGAAAATACAGGTGCGACCCCTGCCGGGAATCGAACCTAGCTCGCCTTGATGGGAGGCGTGCGCTCTGGTAGCTGTGCAACTGCTGTCGGGAGGATGGTGTGAAGTATTGAGCGTGTCCGGTCCTGTGTCGGTGCCAAATAATCAGTATAGAAAGCGTGCCTGATCTCCACCGCCACGTTTCGTGATTCTCTGGAATGGTGATGATCGCAGTGTTCCCAGAACAGTGTGCAAATATTTATGCATCGGGAATAGGGCTTGCGTTTATTGCTGCCGTCATTTTAATGGAATAAAGAATTACTTTACCTCTGGGTAAGGACTGAGGTGCGATGTTGAGAAATTTTACTTGTGTAAGCATGGGCTCGTTTTCACCCTAGTGCGCAAGGAGCTCAAGGTGTTATTAAAAAACATGAGGATGTGCATGAACGTAATCGCCATTGTTCAAAAACCGATTTGATGCCTATTTACAACCATGTATTCATGATCTGATCGTTATCTCTGTTATACCCGACAGTAAGGTTTTCAGATTAGATTTCTTTGGTGGGTATTCAAAGTGATGTTTTTCCATTGTGCTTGGTATCGACGGCAGTAGTATTTCAACGATTATTCCCCTAGTCGATAAATATCAATGTTCACGGGAGGCTATTTTTTGCATGACATGCTCCCCGTCAATACCACTGGTAATCACAATCGAAGCGACGCCGCTCGCTGTGTGTTGTGAGAATATTCCGTAAATAAAACAGGTTATAGTGAGTCATACCTGAGTGATTTTTTCCTAAGTTTCTTTAGCGTATATGAAATTGCGTTCCGGTTCGAAGAATTATGAAAAATAGAAGGGCCATGGGTACGATAATGAAGACAGTAGCGATTTTTTCGAAGACCTAACACATCTCCTCACCGGCTTTGCTGAAAAAAGTGATGTGAAGAATGCGTAAGATTACAAGAACACACTACATATTTCCAGAAGACCAGAATGAACTTGTTGATAGACTCAGACATTTGAATGCCTTGCACAGTAAGAAGATACCATCAATCATAGGAGAACTTAAGGAAAGAGTCTACATCGAATGAAACCGTTGAGTACTATCCATCATCTGCTAAAATCAGAGTAAAGTAAATATTGAATGGATGAAAAAAAGTGGGGTACTAAATTTATGTGCTCTTAGTTGTGTTCTTTTAATATCTTGAACCTTAACCTACTGCTTTTCTGGAAAACTTATTATTTCAGTGGTGTATAAAATTGAATGCAAGAGTCGGTTTTAAGTAAACATTTACCGAGAAAGTGCGGTAGGGGTAATATCGTTCAATCAGAATTATACTGTCTTCCTCAGGCTGTTTAAGTCAGCTGAGTTTTGTTTGGCAAACAAACGAACTGAGGAAGGAATGATTTTGAGGAATGCTTTAAAGTAAAAAGGAATGATTTCCATTAAAATGTTTATGAATGAGGAATATTTTTGAGGTTTTAGGATTGTTTTTGAGGAATAAGGAAAGTTTCTGCGGAATGTTTTTCAGGAATGAAAGGGAGAAAATCTGGAAACAACCCTGGCGGTAATCGAATCTGTCTCGTCGTGTTGGGGCGAAGAGGCCGAGTGAAGAACGGGCTGGTGTTGAGGTGGATCTCCTGTGCGAAAACGTGTGAACAAAAGATAGGATACTGTGTGCGAACTCGTGTTGGGAAATGAGAGCTCTAGCTACTGCGTCGCCTCTGTCCCCCTCTTATGCGACATCGTTGCAAAATGGGCCTGGGGTGCTGCTTTCGATGGGGACCGGGGACTGATATGTCAAAATCTTCATAATTTTGCAAATTACTGTAGGTATTCTGACCTTAGTAATTTATCCTGCAGCCTGATAATTTTTTTATTTTGATATGTTAAAAAAACCACATGAGTGTGTTTGACATTTTTTTTTGCGAATTTATTGCTTATTTGTTTGCATAATGCGTGATTGTATATCTTCGTGGCATCATGAGGGGCTGATAGAGTGAAAGTATGTTAGCAAGCTGGGCATTATGGAGGTGCACGAAGTTCGTCGCAAAAATTAACATCGATAATAGTCGTGTTATCACTCGCTTCTGGCCTTTCAAAAACTTATCGTTCGTATGTCTATGATACGCTGGTATGGCTGGGCTGAAATTTTTCCAACGTGCGTATGCACCTCTGTTGGTTAATAAAGAACTGGGGACTCTTTTATAATCGGTATTCATCTCTGATATTATGTCGAGTATTGTTTCTTTGTAAAAAAAAACGATATATGGGGGACTGGGCTTTAATTTTTTTTGCAAAGTTCGGGGTTTTGGTGTGTAAACACAGACGTTTCCTCTGAAGGTGCAAGATTAATACAACTTAAAATACTAACTTTTTTTTCACCCTGTTATATCGCAAATTCGTTAATAGGCACATTTTATTTCCTATTTCTGTAAGGGGCGGCCTTTTTTCTCTCACCTTAATTTAATATATTTATATATTATATGTATTACCTAAATATAATGGGTGCAAAAATGTCTTATATTTTTCCGTCGGAACAAGGGTTAAATCTTTTATTCATGAAAGAGGAGGTTTACATTCGTATTTGAGGAAGTGAGCGGATTGAGTATTCTGTTAGATCCCTACTCCCCCCGCTTTTAGGCTTACGGTTTAACACTAATTTATCACTGTGTATTGCGCGTAAAAATATATCCAAGTCTATGATATTATTTTTTTTGTTGAGTTTTATTAAGGAATTAGGCAAAATTATTTATTCACATGTATGCATCAGCGGATGAAAGAACTCGTTTGTTTGGTTACGAAGAGAATAATAATGACCGGATTCGGTATATATTCCTAGCATTATCAGACTGGCCAAAAAAGAATCGCGTGCAAAATGGTAGCTTTAAATAACTGTAAAATGCAAAACGGTATCTCAGTATGCCTGAAAATGCAAGAAATTGCTGGTACCAAATAAATCTTTGCGCTGAATGTAGCGATTTTTTTTAAGTTAATACGTGCATATTTGCCTGCATTACGTGTTGCGATTTAGATTTGATTGTAATAAGTTAATACATTTGCCTGCATTATATGTTACGATTTTGTGTGGTTTTTTTTTAAGTTTGTATTTCTTGAAGCGAGGTTGTCTCGTGATTCTGAAATCCCGATGTCGCGGATTCGATGCAAGAGAAAATAGCGCGACCCCCTTCCTCTTATAATGAACAGATGTAAATATGTTTTATTCATGACTGTCTATTCGATTATCGTAAAATAGTAGTGTCAGATTACATTTTCTAGGTTGTATGCAAGCTATAATAATAATAAAAGTAAATTTCATACTATTTTGAGACGGAACGAGTTGCTAGGGCAAACGGGAACAAGTAAGGACTCGGCTAAGAAACCATACTCGAGTGATTTGTATAAACAAAATTCCAGCTGGACGAGTGGAGAATCGAACCCGGGTCCCTCCGAATGTGGGTCGGGTCTCCCCTGGTGTTTACTTGTGCATGACGATATCTGTGTTTACTATCACATGAATTAAAATTGGCGTGTGTGTGGTAGAAATAAAACATGCTGCTGGAGCGACAAGGCCAACACCCATCTCCCCTCCGCGTTCTCCAATCAGCTCTCCAGAGGTCAGTTCTCTAGGGCAAAGTCAAATTCAACACCTGGTGCAGCGCTTCTGGACGTGTACGTGGGCTCAGATCACGACTGCACGTATCTCTCGTTTACTTCTGTAATGGAATTCGTACCCACTTCTTTAAGAACGCCTTTGTCTTAATAGTTGTTTGATGCGTCTGTCAGTCTCGCCTGCAAATTACGATATTTCGGCTCTTTGTGTGTGTGTGTTTGTGTGTGTGATTGACGTATGAGCAAGAAAAGGATGTTACATTTTTTTGCTTATTTCTTATTTTTACAGCATCATTAAGTATCTTTGGTATCACCGGAATTAATATAAAATATCACATTTGATTTTTATACAAAAAAAACAAAGGTGGAGTTCGAGCCAGCATTTATTTACAAAAAAATTTGTACATATAAATTATTTTCTAGCATTCCAAAAGGGTTTAAAATAACTCTAAAATGTCATGGCCTCCGTAATGCACTGGCTAAAATATGCTCTAATTTTTTTCTGACTTATGATGTCATTCCCTATATGTCTCGATGAGGTGGTAAATGAGAGCTGTATGCGCGTATCTTTGCTGGAATTCGTATTGTGGTATAAATCTGCATGGTGGACTAGCATCACAGGAATAAAACTGTGGTTTAGTTGGCATATTTCATAAATAGTGAATGCCATTGACACCTGCTGGATTAGAGGCCGCACATATACAAAGACATGTTCGCTTGTCACTTTTAATTCTGCTTAAGTCACGTAGCAGTGTGGTGTGACTCTGCCGCTGAGGACGGTGGTGTTTTACCGTGGATCAGATATATCTCTTAATGGAGCGAGCGCATGCGAATGTATGAAAATACATAAATTTGGTTTGCCGACGGCAACAGTTTTTTTATGATTTTGTACTTATGGTGGGTGTATATCTATGCTAACTTCTTCTCACGATATATTACATTTTTTCCCCAGCAAAATTTACCATGTGTACATTATGTGTGTGTATAAAGAGTTTTATATCGGGACACGGGGAGTTAAAAATATCGCTGCACGTGTAGTAATCAAATGGATATTTTTTCCCGCTCCCTAAATTTCCTAACGTACTGATTTTAAACTTGGGAGGAAATGTTTTTAATGATGAGCGCGGGGGTAGCGAAGTGATAAAAAAAAATTTTGTTATTGTTTTTCGAGCCATGCTTACTTTAATAAAAGCTACATAGCGTATATAACCACGGCACATAATTTTTTCCAAAATAAAATTTCAACAAATATTCTGCGGAATGGGGCCAAGCATGTTTATTAGAGGGGAAGGGGCACTCGGCGATTTATTTTTTCTTAATATTTACCTCGAAACACGCTCTTTGTATGCTTTTTTCTCGTGATGTATATTTCCAGAATGAGGTTTTACAGTATATTCGTTATCTTGCCTTTCGATTGGAATACATTCCTTTCGTTGCATGGGCCAGTTTTGCTAAGCTGCATTCGAGCAATATATTAAATTTTATTGGTGGTCTGTTTATGTAGAGAGCCAACAGCGATGTTTTCCCCCATTCGAGTTAAGCATGTACAGATATTCTTCGAATACCTGCTCTCGTTGTGAGGTCATAGATATTTGGACTGTGATCGAATGCAGTTTGGGCATCCACGAAACCATTCACATTGACCAACCCCGACCCTGCTACTATTCTTGGGCGTGATGGTTGCTGGTAAGATGGTGGATGCTCATCCTGAACCCTTTGTTTTGTTGGAAGTACACTCGTACGCTGCTGAGAAGGAGACTTTACGCGACGGATTTTGGCAGGTGAAGGTCCTTAAGCTACGCAGGTGTTTGCATGCCTCTGCAAGTTATCGCGCCTGTCAAATGCCATGCCACATTTAACGCTCTTTAATGTCGCTCGATATGCATTATTAGAACATTCATACTTTTCGTGTCTTCGAATACATTTGGTGAATGCAAACGATGTGTTACAGTAGCGTCACGGGTACTGAGTTAACGCCTTTGCAAATTAGATAAGTGGTAAATATATGAATTAAAAAAAAAAACGAAGTATTGTATTTTGTGAGGTTATACGTTCCTCCAAAGATGAGCAGGCCCAAACCGATACTCCAAATTTGAGCAGATTTGTAATTTTGCGGGAAAATATATGCGTATTACATGCATACTTAATGATATCCTGCGACCTGATGTAATTAAATACCTGAACTTACCAGTCAGAATGCTAAAAGACGAGGGGTGACAGAGCGATCTGTCACCTCTGGCATCAGACGAGTAACTGTGCAGAGGGTCGGCATTGTTCCCATTATATACTTTCCCCACACCAGCACGCTCTGGCGGACAATACTGAAAACAAGAGCGGTAGTGGTAAGGGATTAAGCGAGGGTGAATTATTGTTCGGATTAAAGTGGTGTGATGAGGAGTAACAGAATAAATACTCAATTTCAATGGTAATTTAATTAGCATTAAAACAAAAAGAGTTTTTGAAAGGTCTTAATTAAAGTTTAAAATACAAATTATTATTGATTTAATAAATTATGCTGTTATGTATACCACTGATTGGAAAAGTAATTCTTAAATATAATGAAAAAATACGTGTTTTTCAAGTCTATGAAATAAATGTGAGTGTTGACAGCCCACTTTGCTACTGGATCGACAGAAAGAGCGGGTACGGGCATCTTGCTTGGCAGTGAAATAGAGAAATTACGCCACCTATGTGTTAGAATCCAATATAGAGGGCGCCGACAGCACCACATATACTTTAAAAACATTAACAAATATGGCTGCTGCCTGGTGGCTAAATAGGCAGCTCGCCTGGTAACGAAATATCTAATTAATACACTAACTCCACCTAGATGTTGAAAATATAAATAAATGACAAACGAAAAAAAAAACAAGATGCCGTGTTGAGCAGAAGAAGCAAGAGAGAATCTCAGCTCACCTGGTAACTAAATCGAGAAGTTAACACTGTTTGGCATGCAATTTGGTAATTAATACAATATCGCCACCTAGGTGTTATAATGTAAACATATTAAATCCAATATGGCCACCTCCAGCAATGTATAAACAAATGACAAACGAAAAACCCACCGAGATGGCTGCATACGACGGAATGAGCAATGGCTTGGGGTTTTGGAGGGGGTGGGGTAACTGGGCGAGTAAATATTTTGGAAGGGGTGGTGCGAACGCGACTATTTGGTAGAACGAGGGTGAGTAATTGGTAGTAGGGGTGGCGCAATTGGAACAGGGAATCGTGGCGGCGGAGGCCTGCCGACTAATCCGCCAATAGCAATTGGCTTGGTCAGTCTTCTCATGGGCGGGTGCTGGGGGAAACCTTTACAATTGTACATTTTAAAATATTTTTTTTAATAATCGTTTTTATAACTTAAAAAATTATTCTTTTGTGATTTTTAGTAAAAAATTTATATAATAATTTTTTTATTAATTTTTATTTTTCATATATTTTTTAGTTTTTTTGGGATTTTTTGTTTTCAAGGTCAAAGGTTTCGGGGTCAACGTAAAATTTCACAGGGGCCAAGGTCAAATATCAATTTCAAGGTCGCATGGATCAAATATGACTGCCGGCCGACCGGAATGACAGAGCACGAACAGCTCCGACGCTCTGTTCCCTGGTGCCGATGTGCCAAAGTCCCCATAATCCCTGTACTCACCGACATGAGTGCAGAACAGATTTAAAAAAATTAATCTTCACTTTTAAATGAGTGCATTATTTTTATATATAAACTTTACGAAAATAAATTAAAAATAACTAAAATATGTTTAAATTCCAGAATTCACACGTGATTCCATTGTTAGTAAGTAAATATTATATAAATAGTTTTCGCATGGTCACTAGTCAGAACAAGTATTCCACTGTTGCAAGAAGACACAAATAAAACGAAACTAGAACTTGCGAAATTTGAAATATATCAAGCTTTAATATTTTACATTTGCTTAGGACATGGTATATGTCAAAATTTCAGCATCAGGCACAAATCAAGCATATGCGATCATTTACTTTTACTAAACAATTTAATTAACGGATTTATTGAGTAGTTTATGCCAGTTGGTTTTTAATATGATTTACATAATTTCTGCAAACGAGTCGACATGATTAGTGTCACCAAAAAACATGAAACTTTGTTGCGATTTCGACTTGCGTGGAATGGAGATATCTAGGCGGCTCTTAATACCGGAATCTTGAGGGCCGATGAAGGTGGAAAGAATATGGATATGCAGCAGCGACGGAACGCAAAGGTGGGGTAAGCGGAAGATCCTCGAGAAAACCTGTCCACCATTGGCGATTTCTACGGGCGAAATTCCGGGAGCGACCCCGCCGGGAATAGAACCCTGTTCACTTTGGTTGGAGGAGAGCGCAACTCCAACTGCGGCCTCCCATTTCGACTTGAAATGGTGTTAAAGTCGTAGAAATATTTTTTGCTGTAAATGTCGTAAAGTATTATAAACAGAATTTGAGGTAGGCGTAGATACAAAATAACAATTTTTTTTAGGATCCGACAATTTAAAAAGCGTTGACCACAAAAAAAATCGTCATTTTATATTATTACCACATAATGTTCAACTTGTAAACTTTATATCTGACTACTTTTTCCTCAGTTAAAATTTTTCCAGATCGCATGATTTTTGAAAAATTACACGTAAACGTAAAAAATTTACTGTTTTTGATGTACGAAAAAAACTGAACTATTTGTAGAAAATTTAACAATGCCAAATTAAGGGTCTTTTTTAAAACTCATTTTAAGGTATGCTCAGCCAAAGTTAGTTTACAAGAATTCAGGGGCAGTCACAAATAAAAAAACATGCAAGAATTTCCTTACTTTCAGCAATTTCTTGAAATTGGAAAACAATATCTTTGTACGATTTTACGGACGTCTTAAAGTCGTTCTTGGCATCTTCTTTTAATGTGAATGACCTTATATCTGCATGTAAGTTATTTTTCATTATTTGTACATTTCTAAGAGAGTAACATTGTGCTTTTGACACGTATTTATGAAAAAACTATGTGCTAAAAAAATATTTTTTTTTTGTGAGGAAAGCGTGATTACTGAAGATGTCTAACAGTTGAATCAGTGTGTGACACAAATATGAAATAACAAATTTGTCGGCTGGTCAGCTCCTGTAGCACGATGGAGTCGTGCAGAAGGTCCCAGATAGCCCGAGCAGAGTACAGGCTATGGCAGCGTGTATTAGTTAATGCCGCACGTGTTGGAGTGGATGAGCCCGGTGGATGGCGGGAGGGGGAATTAATATGGAGATGAGAGCGCCGCCTGGAGAGTTGTTCCTATTAACAGCCAACCAGATGCCTTCCCCACCGCAGGCGCTTAAACGAGGTAATCTCGAGATGGCCTGGGGAGGTGGGGGTATCTGGTGCCTGAGGGCCTTATACGAAATTCTGTTTTTTTTTTACTTAGGGGAAAGAGGCCAGAGTAGCGCATATATCACCCATATTAAATACACACACCCCAATCCATTAAAAAAAGTAGTAATAATATTTCGTATGATAGCAAGGTATATCAACAACATGATTTTCACATCTACATGAATTTCCCATACATTCTCTCATTTGTCTTCTGTACCTCACACATGGCTTTAATTTTCCAAAATTTGTGCCATTGACTGGTTAATTTATGCAAAGCCATATAAAAAAATTATTATGTTCTATAATAGGTTTTTAACTGCAATCCAAAATTATATGGATTTCTTTCGTAACCGCAAAGGAATTTCAAAAGGTAGTGCACAAAACAACGGTAGGAAAAAATAATTTTGGTTAGTTATGAACTTATCTTCAACGTAGCACAAAATGCGAACATAAAAATTTCAATCCTTGAATCGAATCTCTGAAGAAGCAGTGGCGGCCGTTGGCAATGGGTGCATGGTCACAAACCTTCCCATGTTAAATTTAACATCCCACAGGAAATAATTTTTTTTTAAATAACGTTTACTTCTAGTACTATAACCGAATGTTGCGAATCGTGTAACCATCGTGTCACCTCATGTCAGGCACGGATAATGCTTTTTACAGCAGCCTTGGAGCGTAGCGGTCTGTTTCCACAAAACAGTGAATTTTTTTTTACATTGACGGAGACACACGAAACTTATCGGAGATAGCCGAAGCTCGGTGGTATTGGGGTACGCGCGGACTACGAACCTACGTCTCAGACAGTGCTACGCCAGCTCAGCAAATATAATCCATTCACGGTTACTTCACACTTTTCTGAAGCCCTGCTAAAATTCTACTTCCCCCTATAGAAAACTACACCAAAGGGCAACGCACCGAATTCGTGCGCACTCAGTTGCCACAATATTTTGTATTAGAACTATTTCCTACTAGGCGCCACGAACACACATTTGTTTTCTCACTGTTTTTATTCATATTTATTATAAATGAAATAATTTAATTTATGAGTAAAATACACCGGTAAAACAACAAGAAGATAGTTTCATATTAACAGAGGTATAAAACGCTTGTGATACATTGCATATTTAGGAAATAACTAAACACGTCATACATGGGGTGATTTTTCAAAGGTTTGATTAAAAAATTGTGAAGAAGCCTCGAAGAGACTTTATAGAAGGCTCAGTTTAGATCTGTGCTAAACGTTTTTAGACAGTACCATTCTAACGCAGTGCCGCGGAATATTGTTATACAGAGAATAAGTGTTGCATACGAATAAAATTAAAGGTTCAATTTCTTTAAATAATACTGAATTTAATAATATATTTCAACTACTTGCACTTGTAAATAGAGCAAGGAAGAAATTACATTTGAAAATAACTTTTACATGGAAAAAGTTTCTTTATTGCGTTTATTGCAAATATATCTGCATACTTAAACTCTCAGTTTCATTAAAACCCTACAACACGTGCTTAAGGAAAAGTGTTATTATATAAGGATGCTGTATTACGTATGGGAAAACAGTAATATGGGTACAAGAGTGAATATATATTTGTGAGTAATATATTGCAAAGTAACAATAAGAGAGATATTATTTTACACCTTTTCATTTTCTACTACTGTATATGCCAAGATTAAAATGAAAGGCCAAAATCACCGAGTTATCTCCTGTGTGCCATGTCCATTTTCAGCTTACTATACTGGTGGTGCCAATGGTGTTTATACCTAATTATACCTATGGTGCCAATGCTATAACTTGTGAAAGAGCTTAAATAATTTTATTTTAATGAATCCATTAGGAAATTAACTTACAAAACTGTCTTCCTGGCCGGTTACACTTTATGTACCCATATGGCGTCTCACCACTTTTCTATCATCCACACATTTTACGAAACGCCATATGGTGTCACACATTTGCTGTCTATTTTCATGAAAAAATATTCAGACAAAAGCACATTTATCCATTTTAAATGAAACATTATTTAATTTATTGCATGCAGTATGTAAATACCATTCCCCCAAAATATACCTGGTCGACCCCAAACATGCCTGGTTGACCCCAAACATACCTGGCTGACTCCAAAATTCATTTAATGATCTGTAATGAAACACTGCAATGAAAACATATGTATCAAAGTGTCTGTAATGAAACACTGTAATGAAAACACGTCAAAGGTTTTTTTGCTTATCATGAAACTCCTTAAAACAATCTAAACACAATAATGGTTTGTCCTCACGTGTTTTACACCGCGTGCTGACGCGTTTTGCTAGACGCACTGCCTTCTCGCGGCCCTTTCCTTTTGCTGGTTTCTAGTAGCAACATTTGCACCTACCTCGTTTCTTCCTGAAACCAATAATAACAATACTTTAACTCTATGAATAATATGTATTTCTATATATTTCGGGCTTAAATAATTTTGGCTTGCCTTGAAACTTTCCCACTCTCTTTTCCCTCTCATTCTTGCAAGTAGTGGCTGGATCGTGTTGGCGTACGCTGAATCTTGTCGCCAGATACGAATGGAATTTCATATATTATGCATTTCCTAAACTCTTCAAGTGATTTCTTCTCTCCTGAAGTTGTCTGCGAAGAAGTATTGTATAACAGTAAAGCATTTACAATGCAAGTCCCAAAAATAATGTTTTCTGCTGCTTTGTGATATCAACTCACTCTTTTCCTTGGTCCCGAATGATAATATTGGAGAGTATCTGCTATGTCTATATTGTGTGCCATGATTATTTCTGGCTTAACTACTGCTGTGTTGTTCTTGCATTTCTTGCCCATATCAACCATCTTGTCAGTGTGTCCTGTTGACATAACTAGAACATCACGCTGATCCTTCCACTTAAGCACTGTAATGCCTGAACCGTTCTCCATAGCTTTCGCTTCAACCTTCTTTAGTTATGCATTTGTTACTTCCTTTGGAAACCCCCGCCTATTTTTTTCTGGACAGTACCAATGAAACGTGTTCGCCTCTCTAACGAGGCATCTGCGAGCTGAATAGCTGTGTGGAAATTATCATTACTGTCCCTATAAGGATCCATGAAGTTCAAAACCACCTGTGTTTCCATTGAAAGAACACCATCGGTTGTTACTGTGCCCTTTCCTGCAGACATTTTGATCCTGCATGTTTAGCCACGGACATCACAAAGTTTAAAAACCTTAATGCCATATTTGTAAGCTTTTGCATGAAGGTACTGCCTAAACTTGAGACGACTTTGGAAAGGAATCATTGATTCATCTTTATCCAGATTCACTCCGGCGGGTGTCTTTGCTTTCATGAAATTTTCTTGTATATCATCAAGAAAGGGTTGAGTTTTATCAATTGCAGACTTGTTTTGCTTACTGTCAGAAAAATAGGAAATCGTAGTAATAACTGGAAACTACTTATAGTCATGACACGTTTTGCGACATCATTTCTGTAAACCATACTTTCGCTCCAGTAGTCCTTCAAAAAAAAAAATAACCGAACAAGTCCCATCCACAGCCTTAAACACTAGAATTTCAACATTTCGTCAGTTGTATCATTCCAATCATTGAGCATACTTGATCTCTTCAGTTGTGAAGTTGCTATTGTTTGCTGCGCATTTCTGTTAGTTTCGTTTACCATAACCTCAACAACTTTTTTGAAACAAATAATTTATTATAATCATAGGGTGTAGCAGTCCTAGGATCTAAAGGGACATTAATATATTCTGTAACTGCGGGAAACGCTTTATGATTTCCAATAGTAGGGCCCTAATCAAATTGTTGCACACTTGGCTGTTTTTTCTTGACTTAAAATATCTTCTGTGCATTTCCCTGCACTGGAAAAACACTGCCGCTGTCATTTTCTTCGGAGGAAGTTGTGTCACTATTATATTCGTCACTACTGCATTCATATTCTGTTTCGGAAGCACCAACTTCATCGGGCAATATCTCCATGTCCGAATCATCATCATACTAAGCCAGAAGTATTTCAATTTTTCTTTACGAAGGCGTATAAACAGTTTTTTTTTTTTCGAGGTGGAGATGTACTTCTGCCAGCCATTTCACTCACAAAACACACTATTTACTTCGTAAATAAACATATAAACGCCTTTTCTTCCAAACTCCTGTTTCGCCATGCGCCTATTATGCCATGCGCCTATTCTGCCAAATGCCTGTCTGATTTAAGGACATTTTCGCTCAAACCCTGTTCAGCCAAATTACTTTTCGGTCAAGTGCCGTGACCGTGGGGTCACTAACTGGAATCAGCTGCCCTGCCCGAGAAACAGATGTCGTTGAACGTCCGAGGAGAGAAGAGATATGGATGGATCATCGGTAGAATGAATATTAAGGATGAAAAGGTAGTAAGTACCCTGAGAAAACCCTGTCATTACGACAGTATCTGCATACTTCTCTAAGAATTCCCGTCCAAATTTTTTTCGTCCGTCGGGACTCGCTATGTGAGCCGGGGACCCCTATACCTCCTTGATGTATAAGCTTGTCTTTACTCCCTCCCCCTTCCTCGCCCGGGGGCCGGCATTAATAACTGCTGAAAATGGGTCAAGGCAAAATTCCAATTCAAATAATATCAACCCTCCCCCTTAAAAAAAAAAAATATTTTGCTTGCCGCTATGCTTTAAAACTTCGGAAAAAGTTAAAGGTTATAAACTAAAATGTCACAAATTCCAGTGTTGGTATTACTACTACATATTTAGCTCCACAAACTATAATTTAATGTAAATTTAGCAAGGCAGCCCACAATTATTGAAAAAAAATTACCTCCTTAAATACGCTGACAACTTAGGTTTTGTAAACACAATGTCAACTTTAAGGAAATTATTGTGTGGCAGGAATAAATAACAAATAATTCAACCTGAGAATTTATAACACATGCCACCATATTTGCGTCTTAGCCGGCTTAGCGGCTTAGAAGGTAAGTAACACTTTGAAATATCTGCTAAGTTTATTTGCACATAGTGCATGTTTGTGTCACTTGTAAAATCAACTCACGGATCTTACAACTGTAGCCAGAACGTGGTTAACATACCACTTTTGAAATCAACATTTGGAAGAAAAAAAAATTCCCTGACCATAACGGCATATATTATAACGGGCACACGGCTGGCATGTTCTCGGTAAAGTTGGCACTGTCGGAGGTTAAGAGGTTCGATTCATTGACTGTAAAAATGAGGTAGACTGATTTTCGTCTTCCGGTGCATGTCTACAACATTCGCTCACTAATAGCCATAACAACTGACAATCGCGTGTTCAGAGAATGGCGTGCCGTTTATCTTTGGCTACACATCAAACCCACGGTTTTTTCAAAAAATGGAAGTGCACGTCACTTACTTAAATCGTATTTGCTTTGCATTGTAACTCCTCAGAAGTAATGCACTATCACCTTAAAAGAGTCTTAGTAGATGCCACATGTTTTCGACAGTTGTAATGAAAAAAAAAAACAGCGTTTTGTTTTGCGACAGATTGATAGTTACCGTACAGCTAGCATGCGCACTCTATTCCATGTTACAACTGCTCGACAAAGAATTCGAAGAGTAATTTTTAAACTTTTGAACATCGAACTGATCTAATTTCGTTCTTTACTATCTCGTGTTTTTTCTTGACAGACACGTCAATCTAGCGACTGGGTCCGAGGCAATGTTTGTTTTTCATGTGGCGTAATGGTACAGATTAGCAGAAAATTAGTTCCTTAGAAGGACTTCCAAAAGTGCCCAATACTGCGAATAATGTGTGTTGATAAAGTAAGACCGTAAAGTAGTTAGAAATATGTATACATAATTATTACGCGTTTCATTACTATATGTATGAAACACAAAGAGAAAATCATTTCAATGAAAGTAAAATAAAAATCTTATCAATAACATGTTTACTCATAGACATTGTTCTAATTCTTTGCAGTCGTTAACGTAAGCAATGCAATCGGTTTTTTTTAAGTCCAAATATAAACCAATCTAGGACGGGAATTTTTCTGAAGTTTGAATTCGAAAGAGTTTATTTAACAGTGAATGACTAACTTTTTACGCTATAGGCTTATAATAACAAGTCAACCTCTGTGTTTTTTTCACGAATGCGGAAAAAACAACATTGGCTAACCGGGCATTTTTTTTTCTGCGAAAAGTGTAATGCATTTTTTTTTGTTTCCCAGGATATAATGCCGAGAGAAAACAATCTGTTTCACGCTTCAATATCCCGTTGGGCCTCGGGCGTAAACTTCATAGTAATTTTGAAGTTATTATTTCTACTCGGGATAAAAATCGGAGGAGAATGTTCTCTGAAACCTGCGGAATGGAGCTTCCTTGTCGGTGCTCTGTTTACACTACGCAACATACGACGATGTCACGACGTTCCAACGACCACGGAAGAAAAACTTCAAGGGTATTCAAGGGTAATCAAATGGAATTTGATTAGCATATTTTCTGCTATTTGGACGTAGCGAAATTCCTTTGCGTACTAAAGTTAATCAACTTCCATTAGAATATGGAACAGTCATACAATTTCTTACTTGAGATTCTAGCCCGTAATGTTGTGGTCCTAAGGTAATGCGGTAGTTACTCTGTCTAGAGAGACTACCTCTTCAAAGTAGTTACGATGATATCTTGACTGTCCAGTACTTGGAAAATAATATTTTATTTCTTATAGTAGGGTGGACAAGCACCGGCTAACGCCATAGACTCGAATTCTCGCTTTAATTGTACAAGTCTGTTCTACTTTCAGTATTAAACAGGACTTCAGGGACCAATGGAGATCTCATTGTCATTAGTTAAACTTATGTTTCAACCCCACGATACGTATAACTCCAAACTTAAGTTATCCACTTCAACCTTTTCTGTTAAAACGAACTTTTGGAGATAAATAAGCAAATATTGAATTATTTCAAATGCAAATTTTCACTTGATGGTGGGTTATGTTTAAGTTAATGTTACTCAATTCCCATTTTTAAATAAAATGTATAGTTCTTTTTTTTTTACTCATATTTTTATTTTCAGTCCTTCCCCAGTCTGTTAAGAAATTTTCTAAATAAAAGGGCAAATTTTTTCTGTGAACCTCAGTTTATCTTAACGTGTTGTAATTTTTAAAAACCACCTAATTGCTAAGCATTCTTCAGACAAGACAAGTAACGCATTGATTTCCTGTGCGCCTGCTCGAAACTGAATGAGGACGATACTTTTGCTGCAATGTAAGTGCGTCTATAAGCGACTGGTCAATACTTAATGGCACGTACGTAATACCGGCCTGCGTGTTTCAGCCCAATCTAAATTCAGCTTTTTACCTTATCCTTACCTATGGGCGAGCGGAACTGAAAATATTCTTTTAAAATTACTAAGTACGTTGTAGTAAATAAGTCAAAAGTCGAAAGGTATTTTAAGACTTGGTTCGTGCAGAAATGACGACGTATCTGCAGCAACTGTGATAAAAGTATCGTTTCCACTTTTTGTACAGTTAATCCTACAGTCATCGAATCATCGTTACTGTAATGGCGCAATTAACTGCATTTATATTAAATAAACCTCTCTATGATACTTTACTTGAGATATTCGGCACATTTTGTAAATACTTCTTGACTAAGAGTTTGTTTGAAAACGTGCAGTTATATTCCAGTACGAATTACATTAATTGGTTTGATTTAAGGAATATCGGAAAACTTCATAATAGTGCGAGTTTCTTTCTTGTCAAACGGATGTTCTGAAACGCTTTTCAGGCTCATACGGGTAGTAAAAAAAATTTGTCACGCGACTTGAATTCGTAACGACACTCCAAACCCGCAGTAGTGGAGATGGACTCAAATCAGGGGAAATCACCGAAAAACGGCTGCACTGTAAATCAATGAATGCTCACTGGTAATAACGATACCCGGATTTCATTGATTTACGAGTTCGCTACGTGGAGTTTTAAATGACCGATACTTGTCAACACAATAGCGATAACGCCGTGATTCGAAACCTCTGTAATTAAATTATGGAGCACGAGAGCTGTGCGAAATGTAAATTATTACGATCGTTTATACACTTTCCTAACAGTTGAAACGCCGAATACTCAATTATTTCTGGAATATGAATTCTTCTTTACGTTTTGAAACGCTTGTTCGTTTACGATTCTATGAATTTTACTCCCACTTGAGTATAAATTTAAATCACTTGTGGAAGCAGAGTAAGAATAGAGCTCACCTTGCGCACATGAATATGTAGTACATGATTGTTTTTGCGCGGAGGTTCTATCACAAACACATTCACTATTTTCATTAATGATTAACTATATCTATTTGGTTTATATCAAACAATACTTTTCATGGAATTAATTGTGTAATACAAAATATCGAACCTTCCGTTTTCATCAGAAGTAGAAAAAAATAAAGAAAATCACCTGCTACGTCGTGTTTCCAGATATGA
Organism: Clitarchus hookeri; assembly: GCA_002778355.1. Classification (NCBI taxonomy): domain Eukaryota; kingdom Metazoa; phylum Arthropoda; class Insecta; order Phasmatodea; family Phasmatidae; genus Clitarchus; species Clitarchus hookeri. Next base: position 449,852 of record NQII01001621.1, read on the forward strand.
CTGCGAATGGCAGCACAGAACACTCACCCCCGGTCCATTCAGCAGACACTACTTCTGCGTAAATGACTACATAATATTTTAAGAGTTTGACCAGTCATAAAGAAATATTTGACCTTGTTTACTTAGTGTTTGTAATTCTAGGAAAATATTAGAAAGCCAACATAACTTTTCAAAAGTATTTGCCTTCGAGTTCTGTCCCGCTTTTTGCATTCACTTGGAAAACTGACAGAATCCCACACGTATTGATATTTCCCACATAAAATTAAACATATTAAGAAGAAGTGAATTAATCACACGTTGCTAGCATAATTTCTGAAGTTTCCAGCAAGAAAATATTACACATTTGCTCCCACCAGTTAAAAATTAATAAAGCCAGGGAAGTTTTACAATCAAATGACGTTTCAGGAGCTTTTTTTTAACGCTGTTTTGTGTAAAAGAACTTCTAAAAAACCTTTGAAAATGAGATGTGTGGCGAACAATCTATCGACGCAAGATGTTAAGAATCAATCCCTCTTAACATCGATTTTTATTTTTCATACAATAATTTTGCAGATTTGGCTTAAAGATTTTTTTTTGTTTACAACTGAGACACTCTTCACTCATCACAGGCCGAAGCGCAGACCAACCCAAGACGGATTCTCGTATTCATTCTAACATCTAAACGATGTACTGTATGTCACCGTTGGATGAGATAAAATACAAAGTGATGGGGTGCAGAGATTTCTATGCTGTTTCGTGTCAATACAACGTGATTTAGGGGAAGAATCTGCAGAAACTCTCAGACGTTTGCGTGTCGGCTGCACTAAAAAGGTAATACTTTTAAAGTAAACATAGGCCATTTTAATTACGCAAAACTTGTAGACGGAATTAAAGATAACACTGAAATTTAATAACCATACATAAGAAGGAAAATTTTTCAGAGAGAGACATAGATACTGAAGAATTTGTCTCTCTAAAAAGAGGCACTACAGCTATGATATAGCGGAAAACCAAGAAGAAAAAATGATATTAAACAATTTAATAACTAGAAAAAGTAGCTTCTTGCGCTATAAGTATTTAAACCTAACGGCCTTTAAATCGTTCATTTTTTTAATTTTATATTTTTTATTGTCAGGTTAATGAGAATGAAATTTCGTGATTCGGTTAGAGCTTTGAGAAAAAAAAATTCTTATTTATCTTTTAATTTAAAATAATGCTCACAATGAAAACAGAAAAAAACATTATATTTCAAACTGGGCAGTTTGTAAGGAAGATTTAGCACGTTGTACGTTATAAATTTTCACGACTACAAAGAAAATTTTAGCTAAGGCCGTCACGACAGAAGAATTAATAATTGCTTCCCTGATCTTTCAAGCTGATTAAAAGTTCCCCAGAGCCGGGCAGAGCTTTTGAAGATGGGCCGAGAAAAGGCCTGCCACGGAGCCGCTTGATTAATGTCGACACCTCACGGAGAGAGAAGAAGGCCAGGTGCCGCTTTCGCGCCGCCATTAACACCCGATAAAACAAGAACTAACATCTTCACGTCAAAATAACGAAAAAATCCCGGCAGATGGTTAATTACCTAAAAGACAGTGAGCGCGTGCCAATCGAAGTAAATGTGAGCGGTTAATTAATTGCAGCTGGATACAGAAGGAGAGAACATAATATTGATCACGTCGTGCCAAAAGAACGAAATCTTAAAGCATGTTCCAAAAGCACCGCAAAGGTAAGCACCCGCTTAATAACTGAAGATATTGATTCTGCTTGATGATCCGATAGAGTCGAACAACGGAGCAAGAGTACACTCAATTTCAGTTTGTACACCTGTAATTTTCAAACAAAGATTTGTTCTCAACCTATACATTTTTTGCGTCAAAAAAATGAAATGAAGTAAATGCGATTTTGGGTTTTTTTTTTAATAAGAATAAAAACTTAATTGCGGATTCTGGTCACGATGGTAATCAAAATCACGCACAAATATATTTTAACGTAGAGGTGCCAGAAAAGGATGAATTTTAAATATATCACAATATCATTCGCGAGACAAAATGCCCAGGTGGGAACGCTAAAATTGGCCTTGATATAAAGCAAAAATCAAATTTGCCTTTAAATAAATTGAATGGAGGCCCATAGGAAGAGAAATACGTAGTATCAGCAAAGAGGCAAACAAAAGCAACAAAATCAGCACTGTCGTTCTGCTGTTGTTACTTAAAGAAGAAATAATTTACACGTAACTTTAAAAATTTGTATTAAAATCTACATCGCTTGTTTTCCAAGGTACTACGACATCCACTATTCGGCAATGAATTTTCGTTTCAGATGTTCTCGTTTTGGGCAATTTAGTTTTCCATAATTAAATTTTTTTACCTCGTCTAACAGACGCAGTCTGTTGCATGCCTTGATGGAATTTTTACTCAAAGACGGGTTTTTGTGCTTCAAGTGCTAAAAATTACTACATACCGCGTTGTAAACTCACCATTCTTGATAATATAACTGAATTACAGATTACTAAGGAAACTTCAACCGTGTTCGTAAAAGATTTATATAAAAAAACACGCTGTTTCTTAAAAAAAAATCTCTCCTGTCCAAAAATAACGGACAGGATCTCTATACTGTGTTGGGTAGTGAATGTGTCAGCTCTAAACCCGGATGAATGGAAAACTAAGCCACTTCAAGTCAGTCAAGAGGCGGTTACAGACTGGTCAGTTATCGAACGAACGAAGTTCCACAGTTCACTGTCATGTCTGGCGATGCAACTTAAGACGTGCTTTTAGTTTTTCTCGGTCACTCGAGCCTGATATAGAGACTTTGGTAATGGCGTGCACAGAAAATTACATGAAGTATAATTTTGCTTATACCAATAAAACAAATTTAATTTATAATACAAACATTATTTTGGAGGGGACTGGGATTGTTCTTCCATTCGAAACGCACAGTACCCACTTAAAGTTGAGAAAAATATGGTATAGTGGCAAACGAACGGAAATTTTTCGTTGCATTGAGATACTTCAAGCTTCGGTAATTAATTTATATTGCGTATTTAAACCGGTTGGGAAAGTTTAAAAGCTAACTCGTTCGAAAGTATCTCTCTGCAATTTTACAATACCACGGAGCGAACTTCAAATCGGTGAAATTCCGCCAATGTACCAGCCAGCAAGCTGCAAATAATTCAAGTGGAGCGATTGTCACTGGTTGCCACTAATTTTGATTCGCTTCCACTATTTCAGCTTAAGCGTGTACGAGTGAAAAAGAAAAGTTTAGTTGAAGCGAGAGATTTGGCCGGCTCTTAACAACGAGGTCTTGTGAGCCATAAAGTGTGAAATGAGGTGAGAATAGAGCAGCGCCGGAATGCAAGGGCTCGGGTAAACGGGAGATCCCCGAGAAAATTCTCCGACCAATGGCATCGTCCGGCACGATTCCCACTCGCGTAAATCCGGGAGTTGCCCGGTCGGGGATCAAACCCTGTTCGCCTTGACGGGAGGCGAGTGGTCTAACCGCTCAGCCACCGCGGACCCGGGAAAGAAAAGGGCAGCCGTGAATTTTCAATTAATTCTTTTCACAATTCGAAAATGTAAAACAAAGCTTACTCGAGGAAAATTGTTGGAGAATTTATCAATTAGATCGGCAGTCCTTCCTTTGATAATTTAACCTTGCTCTTATGTGTAATCGTTGAGGTCCCGTCGCCGCAAGCGCCTAGATTTACTGAGCACTGCCGCGGAGCACGGTTAGTAGTATATAAGCGTTGTTCACGAGCAGTGCGCTTCTAATTTGTCGTGAATCCCAATTAATATTCACAGAGCCATGAGGCGAGCACGTTGTTACAGGAGAAGACATATTTCAAGACCTGTTTTCCGGGATATTGATTCTTTCGATTGCGATGTTATGAAGGACGAAACGAAGTTCGCCCCGCTCTTGCAGAGGATCTTATCTGGCGGGAACGGCAAGAGGCTTCTGCGGCAGTTTCTCCGAGTGTTTGTGTTGTTCGCGGTTCCACAGTAACCTCCCGCACAGCTGTTTGCATTACTTCGCCAAGGACTTCAACGCTTGCTTGAGCGAGGTTGCGTGCGGGGGAAATTGCTACGGAAACAATAAATACTAGTAGTCTATGCGCACAGCGCACCAACATCTTGAGTAAATCGATGTTTAAAAAACAGTAAAAGCATTGGTACTAAAAAAAATTTATGTTCAAATTTCTAATAACGTGAAGAACGCAAAGTCGCCTCTTGTTTTGGAAATAGATTTTGCTAAAGTTATTTTATGCTTTTTCTAAGGTGGTAATATCTGAGTTTTATTGAAAATAAAACCCAATCAATTGAAACCAAAAATGAAGACGTCAACAATAAAAGCATGCGAATTGCGTGTAATGAGTGGAACTCGGTACGGAAATGTGGAGTTGATACACTGAAACGTGGTCAGTAATAATGTTACTTGTAACCGATATCCATACTTAGGTACAGAACAACTAACTACATGTTTACAGAAATTTCGGGAACCGAAGACGAATAAATATGATGTTATACAAACTTCCTTCTCCGCTCTAACCATAAAATTATCGGTTTTGTGGCTGGTAGGATATCTACGTGACATACAACTTAGCCTCTGATTATCAAAAGCTTGCATAAACCACCTATAAAGATTGGGAAAAATTCAAATGACCCTCAAAACACTAGAAACTGGACATTTTTGAGTGTCGCCACTTCACGTAAATATGTACTTCATAGAGCGTTAAGAATGTGATTTTTGTCCCACTTGATACAAACTGAACTTTTTTTTCACAGTGCAAAATTACATAACCATAATAAATATTTTGTCGCAATAAGCAAATATTTTCATAAATCACAAAACCAGTACAGAACGTTAAGCTATCTCGAGAAAGTTTCTTAATTCTTAGCGGAAATTTTTAACAGCATATTTATTGAACAGTTCTCAATTTTTCCAGTTAAATCTGCTGATTGAACGTGAACTGGATTTTTATATGTAATGGTTTAGTGAGTTGAATTAGTAAATGTTTCCCCAACAAGGAAGTGCAAATAACGTACAATGAATCCGAAGTATTTGACTCTAATTCACAATGTACGTATGTGGAGGTTCTTCCAGTTCAACTCACACAACTCAGAGGAAGCGAATGCTGAAACGTCATACCCGCGTTACGAGGACGCCGAACCAAAGATGATTGGTGCCTGAACGAATTTCAAGCTTCGAGAACTGAGTCGATAGCCAGATTTAATGACACCCGTCACATTTAACGTATTAGTTCAGAGCTGTGTGAGGTAGTACTCAAACGTAGCTTAGGCCCGATTTCCACGCCGTTAACAGCCAGTGAATTCAATCATTATAAATTGCATGAGATTGTCATTTTTTTCCCGATCCGGAGAGGCAGGGATGGCGCTGATAAGATATTCGAGTAACCAACCTGCACAGGGTGTATGGGTGGGTAAGTCTTGTTGGGAGATGAACACCAAGTTTAGCAGTATCTCCCTTGAGCGAAAACTCTGGTTGATTAGTAGCCGTTTCTTCGGAAAGTTTATTACGCTAAGTTGTTAAGCCTGGCTAAGGCTTGTTCCTTTAATATCGTCATGAAGCGAATGTACAGTTTTTCCTACAATGCCCATATCTACTACCGAGCGTGTTCAGAGTGGAAACACTTTGCTGCCATACTGCGGCTAACGCGGAGAGGACGAAAGCCGGGCATAGGTAATCGCCTGAGCGCGAGCTGTCTACATAGTCAGTGCTGGCACAAGCCCCTAGCTTGGACCGCCAACCTGCTAGCCCAATGCGCTGTCCTTGAAGTCTGATGCAAGTAGATTTTCGAAGGGCTATGATCCTGTGAATTGGGGGCTCTCTGACTTCCCTGAAGGTGTAGAGTCGAACGCGAATGTAATCTCACTGTGCACACGAAGAGTCGCAAATACCTCTGGGACGAAGTGAGGAGCCCTTGCCGTTGCCGATCGCGTGATTTCAACTCGAGGAGAGGGGCAGTTGAGGCTGCTATACTTGTGAGTTGAGCATCGAGAGTACTGAAGTCATGGGCACGGCCNGGGAAAGAAAAGGGCAGCCGTGAATTTTCAATTAATTCTTTTCACAATTCGAAAATGTAAAACAAAGCTTACTCGGGGAGCGTTGTTGGAGAATTTATCAATTAGGTCGGAAGTCCTTCCTTTGATAATTTAACCTTGCTCTTATGGACAATCGCTGACGTCCCGTCGCGGCAAGCGCCTAGATTTACTGAGCACTGCCGCGGAGCACGGTTAGTAGTATATAAGCGTTGTTCACGAGCAGTGCGCTTCTAATTTGTCGTGAATCCCATTTAATATTCACAGAGCCATGAGGCGAGCACGTTGTTGCAGGAGAAGACATATTCCAAGACCTGTTTCCCGGGATATTGGTTCTTTCGATTGCGATGTTATGAAGGACGAAACGAAGTTCGCCCCGCTCTTGCCGAGGATCTTATCTGGCGGGAACGGCAAGAGGCTGCTGCTGCAGTTTCTCCGAGTGTTTGTGTTGTTCGCGGTTCCACAGTAACCTCCCGCACAGCTGTTTGCATTACTTCGCCAAGGACTTCAACGCTTGCTGGAGTGAGGTTGCGTGCGGGGGAAATTTCTACGGAAACAATAAATACTAGTAGTCTATGCGCACAGCGCACCAATATCTTGAGTAAATCGATGTATAAAAACAGTAAAAGCATTGGTACTAAAAAAAATTTCTGTTCAAATTTCTAATAACGTGAAGAATGCAAAGTCGCCTGTTGTTTTGGAAATAGGTTTTGCTAAAGTTATTTTATGCTTTTTCTAAGGTGGTAATATCTGAGTTTTATTGAAAATAAAACCCAATCAATTGAAACCAAAAATGAAGACGTCAACAATAAAAGCATGCGAATTGCGTGTAATGAATGGAACTCGGTACGGAAATGTGGAGTTGATACACTGAAACGTTGTCAGTAATAATGTTACTTGTAACCGATATCCATACTTAGGTACAGAACAACTAACTACATGTTTACAGAAATTTCGGGAACCGAAGACGAATAAATATGATGTTATACAAACTTCCTTCTCCGCTCTAACCATAAAATTATCGGTTTTGTGGCTGGTAGGATATCTACGTGACATATAACTTGGCCTCTGATTATCAAAAGCTTGCATAACCCACCTATAAAGATTGGGAAAAATTCAAATGACCTTCAAAAACACTATAAACTGGAAATTTTTGAGTGTCGCCACTTCACGTAAATATGTACTTCATAGAGCGTTAAGAATGTGATTTTTGTCCCACTTGAGACAAACTCAACTTTTTTTTTCACAGTGCAAAATTACATTATCATAATAAATATTTTGTCGCAATAAGCAAACATTTTCATAAATCACAAAAACAATACAGAACGTTCAGCTATCTCGAGAAAGTTTCTTAATTCTTTGCGCAATTTTTTTAACAGCATATTTATTGAACAGTTCTCAATTTTTCCAGTTACATATGCTGATTGAACGTTAACTGGATTTTTTTATATGTAATGGTTCAGTGAGTTGAATTAGTAAATGATTGCCCAACAAGGAAGTGCAAATAACGTACAATGAATCCGAAGTATTTGACTATAATGCACAATGTACGTATGTGGAGGTACTTCCAGTTCAACTCATACAACTCAGAGGAAGCGAATACTGAAACATCATACCGGCGTTGCGAGGACACCGAACCAAAGATGATTCGTGCCTGAATGAATTTTAAGCATCGAGCAGTGAGTCGATAGCCATTCGGTTTGGAGCCAGATATAACGAGGCCCGTCACATTTAACGTTTTAGTTCAGAGCTGTGTGAGGTAATACTCAAACGTAGCTTAGGCCCGATGTCCACACCGTTGACAGCCAATGAATTCAATCATTATAAATTGCACGTGATTGTCATTTGTTCCCGGTCTGGAGAGGCAGGGATGGCGCTGGGACGATAGTCGAGTAGCCGACCTGCACAGGATGTATGTGTTGGTAAGCCTTGTTGGGAGATGAACACCAAGTTTAACAGTATCTCCCTTGAGCGAAAACTCTGGTTGGTTAGTAGCCGTTTCTTCGGAAAGTTTATTACGCTAAGTTGTTTAGCCTGGCTAAGGCTTGTTCCTGTAATATCGTCGTGAAGCGAATGTACAGTTTTTCCTACAATGCCCATATCCACACCCGAGCGTGTTCAGAATGGAAACACTTTGTGCTGCCATACTGCGGCTAACGTAGTGAGGACGAAAGCCGGGTATAGGTAATCACCTGAGCGCGAGCTGTCTACATAGTCAGTGCTGGCCCAAGCCCCTGGCTTGGGGCGCCAACCTGCTAGCCCAATGCGCTGTCCTTGAAGTCTGATGCAAGTAGATTTTCGAAGGGCTATGATCTTCTGAATTGGGGGTTCTCTGACTTCCCTGAAGGTGTAGAGTCGAACGCGAATGGAATCTCACTGTGCACACGAAGAGTCGCAAATACCTCTGGGACGAAGTGAGGAGCCCTTGCCGTTGCCGATCGTGTGATTTCGACTCGAGGAGAGGGGCAGTTGAGGCTGCTATACTTGTGAGTTGAGCATCGAGAGTACTGAAGTCATGGGCACGGCCNACTCGAGGAGAGGGGCAGTTGAGGCTGCTATACTTGTGAGTTGAGCATCGAGAGTACTGAAGTCATGGGCACGGCCGGCCGGCCATGTTTCCCGGATCAGTGAAATAAGTCTATTGTCACATCGCTACAGTACAAGTTACCTCGAGCTCATGAAATGATTGGCTCCACACGGGGCTGAATACGGTGTGCGCTGATAGTAAGATACGGCCATGATCTGAAATAATGTCATGGTGGTCCTCTTCGTCACTTTCACAGGATCGAAAAAGAGGGATTTTGGTAAACAAAACGTTATTCTCGACACTATAATGAGTACTGTACTTTAATTGATCTATTTGTGACTCCCACTGAATGTCAAGAATTCCACCGCTATAAATCACTGGTTCCCTGTTATCTTAACTTGCTTGATTCGGCAGTCAGCAGTAGCTTATAAACTGGTTTTCAGTAAATGGTATTTCACTGATTAAAATCACTGATTCTGATTTAGAGTGTAACAGAATATCACTTTACTGATACCCTAAGACTCGATTAGAGGCTTGCACAGTACTAGCAACATAACATTCTGTTAAGTTATTAAATTCGTAGTTGTTGTAAAGAACAATTCAAATATTATTGAAGTTGTTCTGTTGGAGGTCCGTTTTTGGTTTTAGTAGGGACACGGTGCTCTGCAACCATACGTACAGTAGCAAATACAATCGCAGACAGAAATACAATAAACAGTTCTGTTGGTATTACTGTCTATTTTAAAATTATTTAGATCATTAGACGGCTGTCCCTTTGCTAACATTCTATATGGATCCCACCCTACAACCTCAGTGTATATACGCTCGAACGATCCCGCTACCCTATTTGCATATAGTGCAAGGAGCTCTAGTTTAAGATATGGAACTTAGTTGTATTATTTTACCTTTAACACCATTTTTTAATGTTACGTTCAGCAAATGTTATGTGTTCAACTCCTAACAGCGAGCTCTTCCAACAAAAACAGTACCTCAGAGAATTGACGCGTAGTCAGTGTGGTGTTGATAGATTCCGTAGGTGGTTAGAGCAGATTTTATTTTACAATCTTTTGGCGTTCGAGATATTCCCTTCATNGGTGTTGATAGATTCCGTAGGTGGTTAGAGCAGATTTTATTTTACAATCTTTTGGCGTTCGAGATATTCCCTTCACCGCTAATAAAAATATTATGTAAGATATACAATAGAACAATAATAATACATTTCTAACTGAATATTTTTTAAGTCAACGTGAGGATGTGGTAAATAATGTTCTTTATCATCAATTATGCATTCACAAACATGCGATAAAAGTACAACAGCGATTATTTTTATTACTGCAAAGCGTAGCATCCTTAATAGCTGTTAATTATTTTAGTGGTATTCTATAAATTTTATGGCCCATGGCCTTTATTAGATATTACCCTTTTTATTCTTTTGACACATCATATTGTCAGCATACTTATAAAATCCCATAAGTTAAATTTTTCTTATGTTCTATTCTAAATTAAATTTGTGTGCATTTTCAAAGCGAGTCTGTTGATAAAACTTGTTAATCTTCTCTGCATGACGTTACTACAATTTTAAATAAATGAAACCTCACATATTTTAAACTGACGTTATTTTGCTTCCATTTACCGTTTCCTCAAACGAACTTCCGTGGTTTTAGATCTAAGGCCACAAAATACTACATTGGTTATTTTTCTAAACAAGCATTAAATGTTTAGATTTGGTTTGAATTTTTAGCGATTCCTGAATAAAGTATTTAAATAACATTTAATAAATAATTAGCTTGTTCACAGCACCGTTAAAATACTCGTAAATCATTTTGTTTGCGCCTCCGGCATGGTTCTCACACCACACAGTAACGCACAAAGCCGGGCAAGTGAAGAATGATAAAGTGTCTGCCCGAGAGTAAAATGGAGCTTACACGTCGCTATACATTGTTGAAAATTATGGCGTTTCGTTGTTCCGAATAAACAACTTTGCCGAACACAAGAATATGCCTTTTTATTTACTTCGTCTGTCTATATGAAATATTCCTAAATAAGTGAACTGGTCATGCATTAAAAAAATTGTTGCGTATCCCAACATGTTGTGGTGAACGTGATAGAGCAATTACACCGTATAAATTCTCTCATCAGTCGTGAATTGCGTAAATGAAGAGTTCGTTAACTAAACTTCTGAAAATATAGTTAACGTATTTCGATTAAAAAATGGTTTGTTATACGCAAAAACATCAAACGTGTTGTTCTATAAATGTTGTACTCTTCTATTTCGGCGGCATATTTAAAACATGGGAAACGTCACGTTTTTAATATTTACTGTTTTGTTAGGTTTTTCTTGTTATATTTTCAAGATACTCGTGCAAACAGGTTTACCTGTAACGAAGATGTACAACACAGTGCATTGTTAATTGAGGCAGAAAGTTGGAAGGAATACTTCCGAGTAAAAGTGTAAATACAGGTTGTGTACTAGACGGAACAAAGGGCGCTATACAATTATTTTCTTTGTTCGCAAAATAAAATGAGGCTATGTCACAAACACTAAGAAACACAAATTGTCTATCAGTAGAAACACAGTCGATTCTGTCATAAGGGGATCGGGGATAGGAGCCAGGTGCTGGCCGGCCCCTACGTTATGACTACACCCGACAATCATATTGGATCCAGGTAACCTTANTGGCTGGCCCCTACGTTATGACTACACCCGACAATCATATTGGATCCAGGTAACCTTAGACCTTGACCTGTGACGTAGACCTTGACCTGTGACTTAGATCTTGACTCTGTACTCGTGATCTTAGATGACCTTGAAACCAAAAAATCCCCCCCCCCCCAAATTAAAACATTATTTAAAAACATTATTTTAAGATGTACATGTTGGAGGTCCGGGGTTCGATGGCATGTGGATCGACTAAGCTCCCGACACGACCGACCCTCGCCAGGTTGGCCGATGTCCACATCGCCAGCAATGTTATAAGCCGATGACCTTGACCCATGACATTTACCCCATTCCTGTGACCTTGAATGACCTCGAACATAACAAATTCCAACAAATTCCCAAAAAAACCCCTTGACAATTGACTCAAGACACAATACCCAAGACCCACGACTCAAAACCCAAGACTCAAGACTCAAAACTCAAGACCCTTGACTCAAAGACCCTTCATTAAAGACTTAAGACTCAAGACCATTGACTAAAGACTAAATATGTAAGACTTAAAACTCATTGACTCAAGATCATTCACCATTGACTCAAAGACCCAAAACCCAATACTCAAGACCCAAGACCCAATACTCAAGACCCTAGACCTAGGACTCAAGTAACTTCACCCAAGACNCAAAACCCAATACTCAAGACCCAAGACCCAATACTCAAGACCCTAGACCTAGGACTCAAGTAACTTCACCCAAGACTCAAGACCCTAGACCTAAGACTCAAGTAACTTCACCCAAGATTCAAGACCCTTGACCCAAGATTCAAGACTCAAAACTTAATATTCAAGACCCAAGACTCAAAACTCTAGATTCAAGGCCAAATACTCAAAACTTTAGACCCAAGACCCAAGATGAGAGACCCAATATGAGGGACTCATGACCCTTGACTCAAAACCTTTGACTCAAAGACTCAAGACCTAAGACCCAAGACTCTTGACTCAAGACCCTTAACCCAAGACACTTGACCCCATGACCAACGACCTTTGACTCCCATGTCCGTGTCCTTAACCTTCCAGCCATATTTTTTCTAGATTTTTTTCCTTCGGGCTTTGTCATTCTACCTTGCTACTTCATGCTCTGTCATTACATCTTGCTACTTCATGATCTGTCATTCCACCTTGCTAATTCATGCTCTGTCATTTCATCTTGCCTCATTCTTACTTCTCTCTCACCTCTTTTCTTCTTACGCCTTCTTCGTCCGCCATCTTGGATGACGCCTGCTGTAGTTCCCTCAGCGTCTGCTAGAAGCGCTGGTGTCGACCACGTTGTTGTTGTTAATTGCTATTGTATTTGTACAATTGTGGTTTTAGTCACTTCCTGTATTACTGCTGGTCACTTTCATAGAGCAGTCAAAAATTAAAACCTAGCACACACAAACAATTAGACTAAGTAAATTTATATTCGTAAACATTACAGTTTTAAAAAAAATTCTATTTTTACGTGTTCTTCGGATAACTGTCGTTACTTGAAGGTGCTTGTAATGAAGATGCTTGTTGAAAAGAGTGTCAGCTGTTAGTGAATGCATACCCTGTCAAATGAAAATTTCACTCTGTATGTACATGATCATCTCAGCTTCCCCACTCTAATGAAATTAATAATAAGTTTTGGCATGAGTTTATTCTCTATGTACCTACACATCACAGACTGTACCATATCTGACAAAATTTGTCAGTTGTATTGTTTAGAAACTCACTGCGGGAATCACTCTTAGTTCCCAGGTTTCAAAACCTCTATGAAATACCAAGAATGGCTGCATTTTACTGCCAACAAAATTAATTTCGTTACTTCGCGAGTATTTACTACAAAGCAGTCCCTGCTTGGAATTCAACCCCTAATGAAAGCATTCTGTGTCTAAATGATTGTTGCCATTTAGTGGTTTTGAAAACATGCGATACTTTACTTAACTCGAATGATTTGAGTGAAAGCCAGTTTAAGAACAAAATAATTTTAGCCAATTATAAAGTGTACTATTGATATGCATTAACATATTTAATGCAACGAATTTTAGCTTTACACGTTACAGAAAACTAACAGTGCATTTAATTATTCGCGTTTTAGAATTACAGTATTGCAGCTGCCATATCATCAACAAATTAATGGTTGCTTGGGTGCACGGCACTTCTCGATTTATACAACTGTTTTCCATTCTGTTAAAGAGGTTGATTTTGGCTGCAGAATATATCATAAAAAATATCCAAACAAGTGCTAAATTTAAGGTTTATTTTTATGTCTAGTGCTTTTATAAAATCGTTTATGTGTGAACGGCGGCTTTAGATCGTACACTGACACCCGAAATCAACAAAGATAATCTAGCTATGCTAACTTTTAAATCTACGTATTTTTAGTTAATTACATTATTTTTAAATATTATGCAATCTCTTTTAGAATAAATCTCTGTGCAAAGAATAACAGAAAATATGTTCAGACTCACAAAGATTATAATTTAAAAAATTCTATATCTCCAGTGAGGTAGTAAACTATTCCGTTTCTTATACATTTAGATGCTTGAACCTTTAAGGTTTAGGAACATTTATAGACATCTAAAATTGATGACCCACAAATCATTGGTATTTAACTAGGATACGAGAAGTAACTGATTACTTTGTTTGGCATTAGGTTAGAAGTTAATTCGGTTCTTCTGGCGTTTCTCAACCTTCTCCAGCAATTAATAACTTTGTCCAGTTACGCCTTGTGGAAGTTCCAGTGATTGTATTTCTGGAGACACAAATTTCTACTGGCGCGAAATCTAATTAATTCCTTTGGACTTTCGTATCCCTCCCTCATTATCTTGGCCCATAATGCTGTTCATGGTTAATCGAACACTTTTGAAATCAACATTTGAAAAATCCCACTGCCATTACCTGCATAATTTTAACAGGCACAGTGGGTGGCATGGGCTCAGTTAAGTTGGTTACGACGGAGGAAAAGTAGTTCCATGTTTTAAATTTGAATTAAAATTGTTCGGTAAACATTTGTTAATACTTAAATAATTCATTTTACTTCCTGTTTGTTTAATATATTTCTTTAGAAACTAGGAAATTTATAAAATATATTTTTTTCTAAAAATTTCAAAGTTGCGCTTTACTGACGCGTGAATAAAGTGATAAGGTCCATGCTAATGATAATTTTAAATATGGCGGAAGAGTACACTGTAAAAAAAATTGTGATTTTTACAGAGAAATTGTTTATAAAGATTTCTCTTGTAAAACTAATCGTTTGTAAAATTACAAGGACTATGTTTGTAATATACCTCAAGAAAGGTTTGTACTATACTGACCCGTATCAACGAGCTTCAGCAAAATGGCGGACACTCGACAACGTAAAACCGTATATATATTTTTGTGCAAAAACTATGGGTGATATGAAGTGTAGTTGCGTGCAAAAATAAATTTGTTGGAAATTTGAACAACGTAAAACACTTAAAACAACTCAAACAATCACAATAAAACGACAATTTCAATAAAACTTGGCCGTATTATTTATTAACTGTTAATGTTTCCTAGCTACATAGAACTCTTAAATCGGCTCTCAAGAACTCGTTAAGAGCCGTCTAAATCTCTTAACACAACAACAGAACACTTACAATGAAAAATATATATGTATTATTCTGATAACACGAGACGTGTGGGTTCTAGTCACCGTGCTGGCAAAAGTGTAACTTTTTTTTCGTAAATTATATATATTTTTTTTTTTTTTTTTTTTTTTTTTTAGTTATTCTCTGTTATTAATTGAAGAAAACAAATCATTTTATGTACACTTCTCAATAATGTAAGTTGTAATACAAGGCTATCATTTGTAATATTACAATTATATCTTTCGAAGTTTTTACAAGAAAACTCCTTGTAGTTTACAAAGGATTTTCTTGGCAACTGGGTTTCCAAGGATTTTTCCTGTAAAAGCGCCAACGTATTTTTTAGAGTGTATACAAGGTGCATGCAAGTTAGATCTAAAGCCGGGCTTTCTATG
>NQII01001622.1:0-54320 GCA_002778355.1 Clitarchus hookeri
CAAACGTCTCTCGTGACATTTTTTTTTGTGTGTATAAGTTCCTGTGCTTTTGAGAGAACAATTTTTTGCTTCTGGCTTCTGGAAAGTTATTTGTAATTATCTCGTGATTTGAATTTGAATATTTGAGTAGCACGTAGCTCAGAGGATGTGTGCTATGACTCCTGTAATTAAGTGGTCCTGTTTTCAATGCCCCTTCACGTATTATACAAACCGTGCTTGTACTACGCAAATGCGAGTAACTTTTGGTTACCGCGTCTAACGTGCCAGAGGTGTTTTTTTTTACAGCGGACATGTCATAAATAAAGTCATGTCATTCATATACCGACGTAACCATTTAAGGTTGTTAATGGCTAGTAGCATTTAGTTAGGCGGATGAAGACAAATAATAACGAATGTAAATGGTGCAGAAATTGGATAACGCGTGGACCAGCACTGTGAAAGTAAACCAGCCGTGATTTTAAAATCAAAAAATTCCGACCACGGGAATTTTAAATGAAAATTGCTTGCCAATTCTAAAACATTATTTTACAGTCCTAAACTGAATCAAAACCTTCTCGTCCCACTAAGCAGCTGCAGGCGTCTAGAGGCGTTCTTTACTGATGAGATAAGAAAAAAGTCACAAAGAACTGGGTGAGTTTACTTCTGCACTATTATTTAAAAAAAAAAAAATAGAGAAAGCATTTGAATGTACAGCAATTCAATGAATTTAAAAGATCGATAATTTTTGGCACAGTGAATTGTTGAAACGTCCATAATATGGGCCGTATGTAAAATAAAAGTACTTTAGAATGTATATTTGTTTACAGAATGCCAGGAAATGCTAACGTGGATACATGAAAAAAATATGTTTATCATTCAGGCTCGTCAAAATCGGTTTAAAGGTTTCCGTGAGGGAAATATATTTAGCCTATTTTACTTTGATACGAAAGGATTAAGAAATTACCATTTGAACTGGGTGCGTATGTTTTAGACAGGATCATTCCAATCTGCAGGACAAATGTTGGTAGGCGACTCCTGCAAGGACAAGGAACCAAAAAAAAAAAAATTCCTATTAACATATGTCCGAAAATTCATGTGTTCCGAGATATATGGCAGTGCTGTTCACGACGNTTGAAACGTCCATAATATGGGCCGTATGTAAAATAAAAGTACTTTAGAATGTATATTTGTTTACAGAATGCCAGGGAATGCTAACGCGGATACATAAAAAAAATATGTGTATCATTCAGGCTCGTCAAAATCGGTGTAAAGGTTTCCGTGAGGGAAATATATTTAGCCTACTTTACTTTGATACGAAAGGATTAAGAAATTACCATTCGAACTGGGTACGTATGTTTTAGACAGGATCGTTCCAATCTACAGGACAAATGTTGGTAGGCGACTCCTGCAAGGACAAGGAACAAAAAAAAAAAATTCCTATTAACATATGTCCGAAAATTCATGTGTTCCGAGATATATGGCAGTGCTGTTCACGACGTCAGACCTCATTTCCGCTTGTTCTCGATTTGAATAATGGGCCGTTACAACAGCGCTCCACGTGACATGCGCAGAGACCTGTTCTGCAGACACGCANGGACCTGTTCTGCAGACACACAACACGCTGTGTAGACGCGCTTTCACCGATATGATTTTTCTCCAGATGACGAGCGCTGACCTACTCCGTTCAGTGGATGGATCAGTTTCATCGAAGCAATTTTCCCCGATGGCCTGTTGCGAGAAACGTGTATCTCTCTTTGAGAGCAGCCTCCGTCATCCTTCTCGTATGACGGAAGTGAAACATTGCTGATACAGAAAGCCAGGCTCCACGAAGCGAATAAAAAAACAATATTTAAAAATCTCCTCTATTGAAAACCAGAATATCGACTCGAGTAGACTAACAGGCCTTTATCCTGCTTGAGTCACATAACCGGGGATGCAAGTTTACTAAATACAGCATTACTCAGTAGCGAATTTCCTGAACACAACTCCCAAATTTTCTATGTAATTCCTTGCTTTAAATTAGGCAAATAGTTGTACGATCGTTTGAACTGAGTACGGTGATTCTCTACATAATATGGCATAGTTTTTTACCTTAATTACTGCACTCAAGTAGTTTTAAATGAGATCTTCCTTTACTGCAATAAAATGATGAAATTTATTTTTAATTATTATGTAGTGATAAACATCAAGAAATAAGACTGATGTTCGAAGTATACACAACTGCATTTATACGGAGAAACGTAGTTTTGTCTAATAATTTGTCTATTTCCTATTTTAAAATTTTGCTTTAAGCTTTTCTTAGGTTATTCTGCAATATACTAGGTTCCGTTGAGAATATACACTTTTTTTTTAGCCTACTTTCCGAAGGAAAGTGTAGGTCCCTCCCTTTAGCCCTTTTCAATTTTGAACGCGTCGACAAAATTTCACCAAACTTGGTACACATACAGTACTTAGAAAGGGCAGCTGACTTTTATAGTATTCGATCACTTCGGGCTGTTACTTTCAAAATGAAGACCATTTTTAAATTTGGAGTGATATGTCATATCTCGGGAATAATTCAGCGGATTTCAATTAAATTTTGTATACTGGCAGAGCATCGTCTAAGAAACAAATTTTGAGATGGATATTGTTGTTGGTCTGCCATTTTGTAAAATATCACCACATAAAGAAATAAATATTTTTCATCATATCTCGAAAACTATTAAAGTAATTCTCACCCAATTTGGCAGGTGAGTAAAACTACAACAGGCCAAGTAAACATATATGATTTAACACGATTGGGTACTTACTTTCCAAGTGGCGGCCATACAACCTTTTCTAGGTTTATTTGGTATATCTGCCATACCATTCANGATTGGGTACTTACTTTCCAAGTGGCGGCCATACAACCTTTTCTAGGTTTATTTGGTATATCTGCCATACCATTCAAACAATTTCAACCAAATTTTATCATAAAAGCATCTGTTAAGAGCATCATATATACCAACACATAACCACTTTTGTCGCCCATTTTGGAATATAGCGCCATACGAATAAATAAAGTTATTAAGTTATTATGTCATAACTCGGTAAAAAAANGTCGCCCATTTTGGAATATAGCGCCATACGAATAAATAAAGTTATTAAGTTATTATGTCATAACTCGGTAAAAAAACTTACAGGTTCCTACCAAATTTGGCAAACAAGTAACTGATGCAGAAGATGTAAAGTGATATGTTTTAATCATGCCAGACACTTATTTTCAAAATGGTGGTCATATGACAATTTAAGCTTATANGATGTAAAGTGATATGTTTTAATCATGCCAGACACTTATTTTCAAAATGGTGGTCATATGACAATTTAAGCTTATAATGCTACATCGTCGAAATTATGTAATTATTTTCAACATAACTTTGTAATTCGGCAGTAGATATTGCATCTATCAACTGTATCTACACAGAGAATATTTTCTCCGTCATTTTGTAAGAGCACCATGAAAATAAATAGAGTTTTTATATCATATATCAGGAAAATATTTACCNATTTTCTCCGTCATTTTGTAAGAGCACCATGAAAATAAATAGAGTTTTTATATCATATATCAGGAAAATATTTACCAATCCCTGTCAAATTTGGCATACAAATATTACTGAGACAGATTATTTTAAGTGGTATGTTTTAAATATGTCAAGAACTTGTTTTCAAAATGGCGGCCATATGGTAATTTTTAGCATAGAGTGCTACACCGTCGAAACCATGTAACCAATTAAAACTTAAATTTGTATACTGGTGGAAGGTATTACATCTATCAACTATATCTACACGAAGCATCTTTTGTCCTCGATGATGTAAGATAGCGACACCCGAATATATAAAGTTTTTATGTCGTATCTCGGGAAACAATTGACAGATTCCTACCATATTTGGCGAACAAATAGTACTGCAACAGTTGGTAAAAACTGATATGTTTTAAGCAGGTCAGATACTTATTTTCAAAATGGTGGGTATATAAATATTTTAGCTCTGTATATTTATCTACCAACCAAATTCAAACTAAAGTTTGTATGCTGGTAGTGCCCATTACAACCATCAAATATGTACGCAGAGACTCATTTCTCTGCAATTTTTTATGATAGCACCACCAATAAAGAATAAGATNACAACCATCAAATATGTACGCAGAGACTCATTTCTCTGCAATTTTTTATGATAGCACCACCAATAAAGAATAAGATTTTTATCTCGTGTCTGGGGAAACAATCAACACATTCTAACAAAATTTGGTGATAATGTTTTACTGTGGTAGGCCATATTAATACATATATTTTTTAAGTATGACAAACTCGTTTTCAGAATTGCGGCTATAAAATCCTTTTAGAATTGTGAGCTA
This sequence comes from Clitarchus hookeri, assembly GCA_002778355.1. Classification (NCBI taxonomy): domain Eukaryota; kingdom Metazoa; phylum Arthropoda; class Insecta; order Phasmatodea; family Phasmatidae; genus Clitarchus; species Clitarchus hookeri. The sequence goes on from NQII01001622.1 coordinate 4,352, forward strand.
TTTCTACGAAGTTATGTAAACTATTTTAAAACGACTTTGTATATTGGCAGTAANAATCCTTTTAGAATTGTGAGCTATTTCTACGAAGTTATGTAAACTATTTTAAAACGACTTTGTATATTGGCAGTAAACAATCATCGAATGTGCTACTATATTATTTTTTTGTCCTCTATTTGTGAAGACCGCCATTTGAAAATTATGGATGTTTTATGTCATATCTCGAGAACCAATCAACCGATTCCCACCAAGTGTTACACTGAAACATTTAAACCAATTTGTACTAAATTGTGCATAATATAAATGCTACAGAAGTCCATGTAAACTTTCATGATATAAATGGATCAGACAATAATGTTCAAAATGGCGGCATAACAAATAATTTATGTAAGTTTGTCACATAGATTAAACAATTTAACCAAATTCAACATTATACATTAAATGCATTGTATACAGCATCATTTTTTTTAATTGTTGTATGGTAGCATCAAATAAGAAAATAATTTTTTTTATGGCGTATGCCAGGGACGAAACAATCGATTTTCGCAAAATTCTTCATAGAAGTAGCGCTATGGTAAGCCATGTAAACTGACATTTTTAAGTGGCTCAGTCACATATTTTCATTGAAATAACTTACCGAGATCTGCAAGGATTCGTCTACTCGGAGTCAGCAAGTGTTGCCGGCAATACCTCTTGCTGCATCATGGGTACCGATTCGACAGGCGATTATGATGAGACAGTTGATGCTAAAGATGGAATGAGTGCAGAAAAGTCGATGTCTGTGGAATGTACACTTGCGAGACTTACACGTGAAGACGACGAATTTCAAAATAAACGGTCGTTAGCTCTAAATATTGATAATAATACAACTCCTGCCACAAAGAAAAGCAAATTTAATATAGAACACAAAACAGGAGGTAAAAATGAACATGAAGAGGGTTTTGATGAAAATAAACATGAAGACAGTGATAGTGTTGAAGACGATGATGGCGATTTTCTGGACGGACTGAAACACCCCTCTAACACATTTGCTGCAACAAGTGACATGAAGAAGGCAGAAGACGTCGAGAATACTGGTTACCTGTTTCCCGAGGACCCGAATGAACTTGATAAACTCACATATTTGAATGGCCTTCAAAAACGCGGGGATCTTACGCACGTGAAGGAGATACCTTCAATCATTATTATTTAAAGAATATGGGTTATATCGCATGATGTGATGAACTGCTTTCTTCTGAAATTATAAATACAAAATAATATAAAATCGTTATTACAAAATAATCGGCCTTTTTATTTTTGTGTATCGTATCCTTTTCCTTCACAACTTTAAATGTATGATATGAGCACTCGACTATTATCAGAAATATCTGCATATAGAACGATAATAAAGACTTTAGTATAAAAATACATGGATAGTTGACTGCATACAAAACATTAATTCTCTCGACATATACAAATCTGGAGATTTTTGGTAAACGAATGTAATTTCTTTACATATGGGTAGTGGATAAGATGAATGAATGATGGAAGGATCGATCGAAGGATATGGATTGATCTAAGAATTGTGATTGATCGAAGGATTGGGATTGATCGAAGGATTGGGATTGATCGAAGGATTGGGATTGGTATGGATTATTGTGTGGATTGGTTTGGATTGGTGTGCATTGGTGAGGATTTGGGTGTGGATTGGTGCGTGGTTTGCCGTGAAATGGTGGGCGGATTGATGTGGATTGGTGCAGTATGATGTGAGTATTTGTGTGTGGATTGGTGTGGATTGGTTTGTGGATTAGTGTGTGGATTAATGTGTTGATTGGAGTGGATTGGTGTGTGGATTAGTGCAGATTGGTGTGTGGATAGGTGTGGATTGGTGTGTGGATTAATGTGGAGTCTCGTTTGGATTAATGTGTGGACAGGAGTGTGTATTCATGTGTGGAGTGGTGTGAGGATTCATGTGTGGAATAATGTGAGGATTCATGTGTGTATTAGGGTGAATTGGTGTGTGGATAGGTGTATTGATTAGAATAGATTGTTGTGTATTGGTGTGTGGATATGTGTGTGAATTCATGTATGGATTGATGTGCGGATTGGTGTGAATTGGTGTGTAGATTTGGGTGGATTGGTGTGGATTGGATTGGATTTGTGTGTGGATTGGTGTGTGGGGATTGATGTGTGGATTGGTGTGAATTGGAGTGTGGATTGTTGTTGATTGGTGTGGATTTTTGTGTGAATTCATGTTTCGATTGGTGTGTGAATTGGTGTGGATTGGTGTGTGAATTAGTGAAAATTTATGTAGATTGTTTATTGTGGTGCTAACTACGGTGCTGATTGCGGTGATGATTGATGGAAAGAGATTGGAAGAAATTTTAATGGAAAAACTAGTTTTTAATTACATTTTTTATTGTTTCAATATTTTTCTGGTTTTTTGGATAATATTAAAAAAAACGGCAATTTATTTATATGTTCAAGGTTATCAAAGCTCATGGGTTCAAGGTCAAAGGCCAAGTTCAAGTTCACATGGATTAATATTGTTGGTTGGGTGACATCATAATGTGGGAGCCGAAAGATCGGAATGTCAGAACATGATATCGGCTTCATTTCAGGACCCTGTTATGTGGAAACATTCGGAATTCTAACTTTTTTAGTTCCTGATTTCTGTCTTTAATTTTTTTTTTTTTTTGGGGATATTTGGAATTGTTTTGGAATTGTTAGGATTTGTTTTTATTTTTTGGTTTTAGATTAATATTCTAGGGTCTTGGGTGACGGGTCTTGAGCCTTGAGTCTTGAGCCAAGGGTCTTGTGTCTGGACCCAAAAGTCTTAAGTCTTGAGTCTTGAGTCAAGGGTTTTGAGTCTTGATTATTGGGTCTTGGTTCTTGAGTCTTGAGCCAAAACTCTTGAGTCTTGGGTCTTGAGTCTTGGGCCTTAAGTCTTGGGTCAAGGATTTTTAGTCTTGAGTCTCTATTTTTGGCTTCAAGGTCATTCAAGGTCAATATCAAGGTAAAGGTCATCAAATTCTAACATGGCTGATAAGATGGGCACCGGCAGACCTGGTGAGGGTCGTTCGTGTCGGGATCTTATTCAATCCCCCTGCCATCGAACCCCAGACCTCCTACATGTACATCTTTAAATAATTATTTTATTATATTTTTTTCATAAATATTTTATGAAATTTTATAATTTTTCTTTTATTTGTTTATTTTTTTGTTTTAAGGTTATTTAAGGATATGAGTACAGGGATAAGGCCATGATCATGAGTAAATTTCAAAGGTCATCTGGATCCAATATGGCGTTTGGGTGACCGGAATGACAGAGCATGATGTAAGCCGGCAAGCGTCAGGCGCCTAATCCCTCATCTCTTTGCGCCAAAGTCCCCATTAATATTCTACTTAAGCTCGATTGTAGTTTCGTCACAAAATTCCGTGATTAAAATTATTTCGTAAATAAATTATTAAACTGCCTAAGGAATTTTGTGGATTTTGAATATAGTATAAATATGACTGAATGAAGAATTTTACTGATTTTATTCTCAACCAGTTCAGTAACTCAACGCGGATTCTGATCTAAGCTGAATACAGAAAATGCGGAAATTCTTCGTGATAGGCGGGAGTGACAGACACGGATTTTATGACACTAAGCTTGTTTTTTTCTGGTATCTAAACAGCAGACGACAGACGACTTCATGAAATTAAACCTGTCTTAAAGTAAGTACAATGATCAGCCGAAATATCAGAATCACTAATATGGTAAACGGCCTTTCTTAATTGCATAACCTGCCAAATGCACAGCAAAAATTAGTATTATGTAAGAGTTAATCTAACTATAAATAGTTTTAAATTTTTTTCAATATTTCCATTGTCAGATTTATTGTTTTTTTTTTTTTTTTTTAAGAATAAATTTCTGTGTATTTTACAAGTTTATTTAAGTGTGGGAGCCTTATACAATATGAATAAATACAATAGCGCAAATGGGCCTACGCATTTGTAATATTACAAGAGGAAGTTTACAAAATGCGTAGTCTTTATAAACCACTTTAAGACGGACTTTTCCGTACTGTATCAGGTCATAAGTGACTCTGCTGGAAAAATAAAATTATTAGTTCTAAGATTAATTTGCCGCTATTAGAAAGACAGTGACGGTGTTGAAGACGATGGCTTTTTTCTCGATGCTCTGACACACCTCTCTACCACATTTGCTGCAACGAGCGACATGAAGAAGGCAGAAGACGCTGAGAACACTGGCTACATATTTCTCGAAGACCCTGACGGACTTGTAGATAGAAACCTACATTTCATTGGCGCGCAAAAATGCGGGGATCTCTCATACATTGTTGAGATATCTTCAATCATCGATGAACTGAAGGATCGGTGTCATATTGCATTATGTGATGAACTGTTTTCACCTGATATTGTAATGTGCAAAAATAAGCATAACCTATAAAAAATTAAAAAATTGTGATTTAATTGTATTGTGTGTCGTATACTTTCACCCCTCGAGAACTTTAAAGTGGTGCTACTATCACTCGATTATTAAAATACAGAACTACCTAAGAATATTAATAAGTTCTCAAGTATAAAAATGCATGGATAGTCTACTTCTCGCATAAACATTAATGCAGTTGTGAAGTACAAATGTGTCTAGGCAGCTGGCGAATGAATGTAAATTCTATTCATATAGGTGGGGACAAACTGAAGGATTGATCGAAGGACCATACCAGTGATTGGGATTGATCGAAAGATTGATGGAAAGATTGCGAGATTGATAGAAATATTGGACTTAAGATAAAAAGTTTGATGGAAACATTGCCAAATTAACCGAAAGATTGGGCGAAATATTGAAAGACTAATGGCAATATGGCCGAAGATTGGTAAGCAATGGTGAGGATTGGCAAATATTGCGGTGCGCGTGGTGCTGATTGCAGTGCATGCGGTGCTGATTTATGAGGACTGCTGTGGATTACGAAAGATTGCTGAGGATTGTAGAGGATTGCGGAGGAATGGTGAGGAGTATTTCGGAGGATTGCAGAGTATTCCAAAAGATTGCAAAATATTGATGGAAAGATTGTGGAATATTGCGAAAGATTGGTGGGAAAGATTGCTAAAGATTGTTGGAGAGTTTGCGAAAGATTGTTTGAAAGAATGAGAAATATTGATGGAAAGGTTGAAATATTGATGGGAAGATTGAAAGATTGATGGAAAGATTGCAATATTGATGAAAAGTTCGAAATATTGATGGATTAATCAAAATATGGACGGAATGTTGGGGCTTTTGATGGATTTATGGTCAAGTCGAGCACGGAAGGTAAAACAGACTATCACCCTATCTGCCTTCGTAAATTCCTGGTCTTAAGAGCCTAGCAATATTGGTATTTAAATTAACGTCAAGTATGCCTATAAAAGTGTTGGTAGATGCTGATCCATACCATGATTATAACATGACATCGGCAGGTGGTTGCTACTATTATAATGGGCTTGGATCGGCCACACGTACATATATTTAAAAAATCTGAGTAGCATACTTATACCTTCATAACAGTAGAGACAATGAATAATTTACTTATTCTGACATCGTGTAGTAATTAGACTTCAAGAGATGAGGCTGGAAATGTAGTAACTGAATGAGAGACTTTTGCATGTATTCGCAATACTGTATGTGCAATTTCGTTATAAATTAAAAATTAAACCAATTATTTTAATTTCAAAAAATTTATTTTAAAATCGGATAATAAACACAAATTTTCTATTTGACATATCCTATGCCTATAAAACCCATATTGCCACCAGTGTTCTGCCCTAGAAAACAGAGCCTCCCGAATCCTCTCAATGAATCTAAAAGTGCTTCGGAGGCTTGTTCTTCGCACATGGGGGGATCGGTGCTTTGTGAACGATAAAAGGGAACGTTTGAGGGTGAAAGGGGAAATGTTGAATGAAAAAGGGAAATTTTATAGCAGAAATTGTCAATTTCGAAGGAAAACTGTAAATTCTAAGGGAAAAGGGAAATTTTGATTGAAAAAGGGAAATCCCATCATGACGGTGGTCGGCTTCGGCTCCGATTCCCCATCCCCTTGTCCTAGACTCATCGTCATTATTCTACTCTCCAACATTGCTAAAAGAAGATTTTTTTTCCAAAGAGCTGTATTTCAAAATATACGCGTCATGTACATACAAAAATATGCAAGGTCCCTGCATTGAACCTTGTTACAAACTTACCACCGATGAAATGATAGGGAGGCCGCTTAAAAACCCATATTTACACACACAGTAAAACAAGAAAACTGTACGTCAGTTCACATCCTTGCACTCAGTGATGGCGGCGCACTTGATGTCCATAACAGTGGAGTCCTTATCGCTCAAACTCTTCTCTGCCTCAAACTCTAGGTAGTCGGACCCCTTAACTTGTAAGACGATACCAACAAGTTGACGAATGTTAGCATTAATTGTCATTGTTTTTCTGTCGCAAAAGAATTTCTATATCTGCTTCGCGGTTGACTGAGCGCTTTTGAAGTCGAACTTTGAAATTAAAATCCCGGTCATCAACTGCGTGCACTTTATCGGCCACGCTGAAGGTCATACTATCTTAAGGTTGGTAGCAGTGAAGGAAGAATATATACGTGTATTAACGTCGCAGTAGATGTGTAACATTTCAATTCGCGACCCTGAATTTACATTAATACTCTTGATTTTTTAATGCACATAACAATGAGAACTTGGAAATTAGTAGCATACTGTAGTTACGTTTCCTACAACTTCGTGATGGTCCTAATACTTGATCGGTGTTGAATAAAGTCATCCGGTCAAAGGAAACGTTAATTTTACACGAGGCGGAAGAATACAAATATGCAGAAAAGAAGTTTCTAAGCAGGACTTTCAAAATTTCTTAATTAATCGCGAAAATCCCATCAGAGATTCAATTTGAAAGCGTAACATGTTCACAAAAAATATTTTGTGGGTTCGCGTATATTTTATTGCAAAAAAAACTTCCAACCAAGTTAAAGAAATTATTTATATTTTGTGCGTTAATTGTAAAAGGGAGGAAAGGGTTATTTCCAATACAAGCGTAGGATGCGATGCGACGTTTTTCTACATTTCGAGAAAATTTTATACAATTTAAATAATTATATCACAAGCAATTTGACGAAAATATTTAAAGGAAAATAAAATCATTTCTCACATTTTTGATGCAATTGTGAAGATTTTGACTATAAATANAGTAGCATACTGTAGTTACGTTTCCTACAACTTCGTGATGGTCCTAATACTTGATCGGTGTTGAATAAAGTCATCCAGTCAAAGGAAACGTTAATTTTACACGAGGCGGAAGAATACAAATATGCAGAAAAGAAGTTTCTAAGCAGGACTTTCAAAATTTCTTAATTAATCGCTAAAATCCCATCAGAGATTCAATTTGAAAGCGTAACATGTTCACAAAAAATATTTTGTGGGTTCGCGTATATTTTATTGCAAAAAAAACTTCCAACCAAGTTAAAGAAATTATTTATATTTTGTGTGTTTATTGTAAAAGGGAGTCAAGGATAATTTCCAATACAAGCGTAGGATGCGATGTGACGTTTTTCTATATTAGGAGAAAATTATATCCATTTTAAATTAATTATATCACAAGCAATTCGAAGAAAATATTTAAACGATAGAAAAATCATTTGTCACATTTTTGATGCAATTGTGAAGTTTTTGACTATAAACANGACTATAAATATTGCTTCAAGAATGTTTCGAAAGTTTATAAATCTTAGATAAAATGTTTGTTATATTCAAAATAATGCCGCAGTGTAATTTATTTAAGTGCGACATTTTATTTCTGACTTTTAGATCTTATATTGAACTATTTAAGATTTGAAGTTAATCGTGAAACTAACATAAATTTATAGGTCAGTCACATTATGAACGTCCACACAAAAATTTATGAAACCGTGACATTAAAACATATTTCGAGCTGTAAAAAAACATGTTACTTTTAGGTAGCATTTTTAATTTTTTGACATTATATGCAGAAATTTAAGTTATCTTAATTGTATTTATTTGGATCTTAAAAATTGGTGTNCATTTTTGATGCAATTGTGAAGTTTTTGACTATAAACATTGCTTCAAGAATGTTTCGAAAGTTTATAAATCTTAGATAAAATGTTTGTTATATTCAAAATAATGCCGCAGTGTAATTTATTTAAGTGCGACATTTTATTTCTGACTTTTAGATCTTATATTGAACTATTTAAGATTTGAAGTTAATCGTGAAACTAACATAAATTTATAGGTCAGTCCCATTATGAACGTCCACACAAAAATTTATGAAACCGTGACATTAAAACATATTTCGAGCTGTAAAAAGCATGTTACTTTTAGGTAGCATTTTTAATTTTTTGACATTATATGCAGAAATTTAAGTTATCTTAATCGTATTTATTTGGATCTTAAAAATTGGTGTCCCCGTTTATTTCACATTTTACTGTATGGTATTTGATACCATATCACTTAAAAGGTAATATGAAATATGGTCTGAACAGAAATATTTATTTTGTGCTCTTGAAGGCTTGTAACCTGATGTCGTAGACTAACATGACAACACACCTAACCTACACTTTCTACAATGATAGGCCGACAAAATAATATCACTTGTCATCACTGACAACTTTGACAAAAGTGTAACACGAGGTGAGAGTGTACTTCTGATAATATTGAGTAAAACAGATCGCAAAAANACAAAAATTTATGAAACCGTGACATTAAAACATATTTCGAGCTGTAAAAAAACATGTTACTTTTAGGTAGCATTTTTAATTTTTTGACATTATATGCAGAAATTTAAGTTATCTTAATTGTATTTATTTGGATCTTAAAAATTGGTGTCCCCGTTTATTTCACATTTTACTGTATGGTATTTGATACCATATCACTTAAAAGGTAATATGAAATATGGTCTGAACAGAAATATTTATTTTGTGCTCTTGAAGGCTTGTAACCTGATGTCGTAGACTAACATGACAACACACCTTACCTACACTTTCTACAATGATAGGCCGACAAAATAATATCACTTATCATCACCGACAACTTTGACAAAAGTGTAACACGAGGTGAGAGTGTACTTCTGATAATATTGAGTAAAACAGATCGCAAAAAGGAAAAAAAGAGGAGTTACGAAAATTTTCAATAAAATATTTGTAGCGGGAGGTTTAGAAAATTATCCCTCGGAGCAGGCAGAAAAAAATACGTCGATTGCTCCTGCCTTGTACAAACTTCATATATCAAAATTTCACATAAACTGACACGAAATAAGCTTAGTGCATTTTACAGGAATTTAAATGCCCGTGTGGGACATACGAGAACGAGGAATTTTAAAGTAAATCTCAACACCAGAAGTTATATGTTAATACGTGTGGTAGATTTTGCCAGGTCAGGAAGAGGGATTTGTCTGGGTAAAGAANTGAGAGTGTACTTCTGATAATATTGAGTAAAACAGATCGCAAATAGGAAAAAAAGAGGAGTTACGAAAATTTTCAATAAAATATTTGTAGCGGGAGGTTTAGAAAATTATCCCTCGGAGCATGCAGAAAAAAACACGTCGATTGCTCCCGCCTTGTACGAACTTCATACATAAAAATTTCACATAAACTGACACGAAATAAGCGTAGTGCATTTTACAGGAATTTAAATGCCCGTGTGGGACATACGAGAACGAGGAATTTTAAAGTAAATCTCAACACCAGAAGTTATATGTTAATACGTGTGGTAGATTTGCCAGGTCAGGAAGAGGGATTTGTCTGGGTAAAGAATTATTCCTGTACTTGTTTATAAAGATGTTCTTCAGGATTGCCTGCAGCTAGAAATATCAAATANTCAGGAAGAGGGATTTGTCTGGGTAAAGAATTTTAGATTTGGCAGAAATTTACCGTGCTGTATAAAGAAGTGAACAACGGACCTTTATATCAGAAGTTTTTCTTTCCTGGTCCGTGAGTGAAATTATTCTCGGCTTAATCAGAAGGATGAAACTTGTCCGAATTGAAAAATTCTCCTTACATAAATTATCTTTTCCGTGTCCAAATTTATACATCTTTAATGTTTTTAAATATCTGTTATTAAAGCCATGCCATGTCTCAAACACAAAAANTATATCAAAATTTCACATAAACTGACACGAAATAAGCTTAGTGCATTTTACAGGAATTTAAATGCCCGTGTGGGACATACGAGAACGAGGAATTTTAAAGTAAATCTCAACACCAGAAGTTATATGTTAATACGTGTGGTAGATTTTGCCAGGTCAGGAAGAGGGATTTGTCTGGGTAAAGAATTTTAGATTTGGCAGAAATTTACCGTGCTGTATAAAGAAGTGAACAACGGACCTTTATATCAGAAGTTTTTCTTTCCTGGTCCATGAGTGAAATTATTCTCGGCTTAATCAGAAGGATGAAATTGTCCGAATTAAAAAATTCTCCTTACATAAATTATCTTTTCCGTGTCCAAATTTATACATCTGTAATGTTTTTAAATGTCTGTTATTAAAGCCATGCCATGTCTCAAACACAAAAAAAAGGTCGGTGCTTCTTGAATTGTTGTAACAAATCGTTGCAACAAATCACTTGTAATTTGTACGATTTCATTTTTTTTTCTTTCCTATTTCGGCATCAAAGATTTTGTGATGGCACAGCCTTTCGTGAAATAATAATCATTCCGGTGCGAACCGAAACGATCTTTCGCAATTTATCATATTTCAGACGTGGCGTTATTGGCCGCTGAAGAAAACCGCGCGGTATTGTGATTGGCAGGATAAGATCTTGCCTGCCTTCCTTCGCCGAGGTCTTGGGAACTGGAGGCAGCATTCGGAGAGCTCACGTAAAGGAAAAAAAAAAATAAGCTCCCTTGCCGGAAGAGGAGAAATGAGGTTAGACGACAATACATCTTTTCAGGGGAGAGAAATTGGGTTGGCTGTTGCCGATCCAGCGGCCGACAGAAAAGCTCTTCTCATTTCGTCCGCCGGAACAACTTAGTAAGGACAAAATGGATGGTGAACGAGTCTGACGTCAATAAACACCGAGCTCGGCGCGAACTAAATTCACTTCTTTTGTGCCGCTATTAAACCTACTTTCCTCGAATTCCGCACTTTATCGCATTTTCCTAACACTTCCCTCCCGCTGCCTTGAACAATTCTATCGTTCTNATGGCACAGCCTTTCGTGAAATAATAATCATTCCGGTGCGAACCGAAACGATCTTTCGCAATTTATCATATTTCAGACGTGGCGTTATTGGCCGCTGAAGAAAACCGCGCGGTATTGTGATTGGCAGGATAAGATCTTGCCTGCCTTCCTTCGCCGAGGTCTTGGGAACTGGAGGCAGCATTCGGAGAGCTCACGTAAAGGAAAAAAAAAAATAAGCTCCCTTGCCGGAAGAGGAGAAATGAGGTTAGACGACAATACATCTTTTCAGCGGAGAGAAATTGGGTTGGCTGTTGCCGATCCAGCGGCCGACAGAAAAGCTCTTCTCATTTCGTCCGCCGGAACAACTTAGTAAGGACAAAATGGATGGTGAACGAGTCTGACGTCAATAAACACCGAGCTCGGCGCGAACTAAATTCACTTCTTTTGTGCCGCTATTAAACCTACTTTCAGCGAATTCCGCACTTTATCGCATTTTCCTATCACTTCCCTCCCGCTGCCTTGAACTATTCTATCGTTTTATACAGTATGCTTTTACAGCAGAATTTGATAGTTAAAATGAAAGCTGTCGAGATTATAAAATATTGTCATTATTACTACGCATAATCATAATAAGATATTTGCAGCAAATTGGTTTACTTGTTCCAAATAATTTTATTTGTCAAAAATATTATTTAAGCTTCTTAGTGTCTCAAAAAAAGTATGATTATTTTTTTAAAATGATATTTTTGTGGAGAAAGTATTAAACTTAAAAATGTGTAACCAATTAATTGTATTGTCTTTCACAAATGTGAATTTTTGTGTTGTATTGTTATGTGTTGTCACATATGTTTATAATTATTTACTATTAAAACAAATATTGTTTAAATTTAGTGCTAGTGTATGTCGACCATCAAAATTTGCTGTAAATTAAACAATGTTTATAATAATTTAACAATTTGAGAGGTATTTGAANTTTTACAGCAGAATTTGATAGTTAAAATGAAAGCTGTCGAGATTATAAAATATTGTCATTATTACTACGCATAATCGTAATAAGATATTTGCAACAAATTGGTTTACTTGTTCCAAATAATTTTATTTGTCAAAAATATTATTTAAGCTTCTTGGTGTCTCAAAAAAAGTATGATTATTTTTTTAAAATGTTATTTTTGTGGAGAAAGTTTTAAACGTCAAAATTTGTAACCAATTAATTGTATTGTCTTTCATAAATGTCAATTTTTGTGTTGTATTGTTATGTGTTGTCACATATGTTTATAATTATTTACTATTAAAACAAATATTGTCTAAATTTAGTGCTAGTGTATGTCGACCATCAAAATTTTCTGTAAATTAAACAATGTTTATAATAATTTAACAATTTGAGAGGTATTTGAAAATTATAAAAATGGTAAGAATAAAATATTGACTATGGTTTACGTCACCAACAAACCTTATAGTATCTGTTATTAGCACACTTTCCAAAGTAAACATAGGTTTATGCAATCACCTGAANATTCCACCCAACTACGTCCACATATAGTATTTAGTAATGGCATTGAACGTTTATAGTTTTCGATCACGCCGGGAACTCATTTTCAAAATGGCGGCAATTTACAAGGTTAGGGCACTGTTATATCTCGGATACTATCTAAGCAATTGAAATAAAATTAGGTACGTTGATATTGCATGATGTAAGCTTTAAAATTAGAAAGCGATTATCTTATTAGTCTGCATTTTGGAATATTGTGCAATTAAAAAAAAAAAAATGTCCTTTACATTACGGGAATCATTAACAGATCGAAACCAAATTTGGTACGTTAACAGTGCATGACAAAATCATTTAATTTTGAAACAGATAATGCTATTAGTCAGCCAATTTGAAAGATAGTGAAAATTGAAAAATTAAGCTTTTACGATATATCTCGGAAACCATTTAACCAATTTAAACACAATTTTGTACGTCAGCAGTGCATGACGTAGTCATTATATTTAGAAAGAAATAATGTTATTTATCAACCATTTTCGAAGGTACTGCAACATGAAATATAAAGTTTTTACATTATATCTCTGTAATGGCATAGGCGATTCTTGCCATATTTGCCATATAGTTGTAGGCCATGTTCAAATATGCAATTGAAATGAATACACTTATTTAATAAAAGGTGGAAACATAGAAATTTTATATTAATTTGCATTATTTACAATACGGTTTCGTCAGTTTCAACCAAAACTGTTATACTGAAAGTATATTTAACAGGTATCAATATTTATTTTGTCCGCCATTTTGTAAAACTGCGCCACGTGAAAAATAAAATTTTGATGGAATATATCGGGAAACGTTTAACTTACTCGAACTAAATTAGACACTCGAGTAATACTATAGTAAATCATGTAAACTGGCATGTTTTGGTGCTTGAGAATATTATTTTCAAAATGAAGGCCATATAAAAATTATAAACTATTATGCTATATCAATGAAACATTATTACCATTTCGAACTTATCTTTGTATACTGGCAGTGTCTATAAAAGTATCAAACAAGAAAGTATATATAGAAACTCATTTATCAACCATTTTGGAAGATAGCACTACATAAAAGGTTAGGCTTTTGAGTCCTATATTCAGAAACAATTAACTGATGCCCACCAAAATCAGGCTACAAGTTATATTTTTGTAGTCCATCTATCTATATAATAATACTTAAGAAGGTAGTTTTATATTTCAAAATAAAGGCATGCATCTATCTTAAGTTAGTAAGTCACTTGTCCCAAACAATTTCAGCCTACTTAAATATGTATCAGTATATATGACAAACATATAATGTGCTAATACAGTAATGAAAACAGCACCGCAGGAGAAACTGGAGATTTTATGTCATAAGGTCGGGACCAAACCAAACGATTCCTAACTAACTTTGCACACAAGCAGTTCTACAATAGGCCATGTTTTAAGTGTGTCTGGCTTTATTTATAAAATGACAGTCATATAAATAATTTAGATAGGTTTGTCTTATCTATTAAACAATTCAACTGCTTTCATTTAAACATAGTGTACAGAGAGTAGATATTAGAATAATCAAATACGCTTATAGAAATCATATTTTGTCGACTATTTGTAAGGTTGGTGCCAGGTGATGAAATATAACATTTATGCCATATCTCGGGAACCAATTTTCGAACTGCCCCCAAAATTTGCAATACGGCTGCCTCTACAGTTAACCAGGTATATTTACGTAATTTAAATGGGTCAAAAGTTTTATCAAAATGGTGTAACATAAACTATTTAGCTAATTTAGCCATTTGTATTGTATAATTACACAAATTTCAACCAAACTTGTTGTACCGGCTTTATCTGTTAGACGCATCAGATATGCCTATACGGGGCCTTTTTTATGCCTTTTTGTACGATAGCGCCAAATGAGAAACTGAAGCTTCTACGCCAATTCTCAATCAGTCAACCTTGCAACCAATTCTGCACGAAAATAGTGCTACTGTAGGCCATGTGAACTTACATGATTTAAATGATTCACATACATTGTTTTCAAAACGATTACCAGTAGATATTTAAAATTTCTAAACCTAGTCCACCAAAATTTTAGACTGATCACTGCCGAAGCTGATGCTCCGAATCCTACCTGTGTATTGCAGTTGACAGTACGCCAGCTTACGGTACGAGGCGTTTTGTGTTCGAATCCGAGTCTCGATATTATCTCAATATTATTGCAATTTATTCTGGTTGCATCTCTAATGATATCGCTACCAACGAAAAGGCCAAACCCGCCTACCTTCGAACTTTTTAAAAATTTCATAAAAACTATTTGCATCCAAGTAGAGGGAAGTAGGCTCATTAGTTATATCAATGACATCTTGTATTTGTATGGGTTTATGATCTGTCAAAAGTTCAATATATACTGTTAACTTTGTTAATTAGACATCTAATAAATTTATGATAATTTTCGAAATTAATAATTAACATTTTGTTTTACATTCAAAATTAAATATTTTCAAATAATATACAACAACGTGGCATAATACAACACGCGCCTGTGGTCACGTATACAACGTAGCTCACATATAAATACCATTACTTTTCTATACAAAAGACAATGTCAATATTTACGTGTAGTTATTAAGTGAGATAAAACCTTTGGTTGAAATCAGTATTCCTCACATTTTTCCGACACAATTTATATGTCCGCCATTTAGGACGTCATTTTATTCATCAAAAGACAGAACTGCTTCGTTTCCACTTTTATACATTCTGTAAGTTAGTCGAACATCGTAGAAATATAACAGTGCCTGGGAAAGAGTACAAAATGTTAATTTTTTTTTTTTTGCTGGTGTTGTCAATTAAATTAATGGAGAAATAATTTATCATTAAAGTTTGCTGTGCTATTGTAAAATATTCGTAGTATACAAATAACTTGACTGAAAGAGTTAAATGATTTCGTATGAAAATGTAAGATCAAAATATATATTTTGAAGTTCGTAGGATCACCGGCTTATGTATCGAATTTGCCAGAAATTCGTCGAATAGTTACTGAGAGACGTCATACAATCTATCGTATAATATAATATACTAGCAGGTAGTACAGTGTCTAAAATATTGTATGTGAAATTAATAATAATATAGTATGTAACATATAAAATACTGTTATTATGATTTATCATTATATCAAGTTTACTTTAAGTTTGTATTGCTGTTTCATAAAAATAAACGTTTTATCCTCAAAACTTTGTAATTCAACCATTATGAAATTAAGTCTGAAATACGACAAATTACTTAAGAGTTACATTTCTTCTATGCCACTTTTGATGCACCAAAATAGAGGAGTGGATTTAACAGACATAAATTTAATTTTTTTAAATTTGTAACTTATTAAGCTG
Organism: Clitarchus hookeri; assembly: GCA_002778355.1. Taxonomy (NCBI): domain Eukaryota; kingdom Metazoa; phylum Arthropoda; class Insecta; order Phasmatodea; family Phasmatidae; genus Clitarchus; species Clitarchus hookeri. The sequence goes on from NQII01001622.1 coordinate 20,381, forward strand.
CATTGATTTTTTCAATTGTGGAGACATACCGTACTAATAACGTGATTTCATACTTCTGTCAGCATATCAAGTCTGGTTAAAGCTGTCATGTGCTTGAATATATATCGCGTATCGCCCATAATAGTAACATCGCTGCCATTTCCAAAATATATGCTATCTCAAATACGCGTTCTCTTCTACGTATACAAATACCGCCAGTTTTAAAAGTTTTGCTCCAATAGATAAAATACATACTGAGATCTAGTAAATAATAAAGCGTTACTATCCCCTAAATAAGCATATAAATGAAAGGGGAAATTACTTATCGAATTTAATGCACTTATTTTAGTCAGTCACCTTTCTGTTACACTCGAATATATTTTTTATTATGTATTCAATGCGATTGTAACTTTCAATTATATGCTATCATTGTCATCATTCGCACTGAGATTCCATAAACAGTTTGTTTTAGTTTTTATATCGCAACTAATTTCCGGGTGGCGATTTGAATGACATAAATTTCCCATCTTAGTTTAGAATAGCTACTCTGTATGTGTCAGTTAGTAGATGCTTCCAATTTAACATTTAATATATTTTGTAAATCGGCTAGCAGTAGGTGGGTTATACTTGCAGAGAAATTGATAGCAGAACAGTCATTATAGTCAAAGTCAACAATTTTACTAAGCAAACTTAGAGCAATGATACGCAGAAAAATTGCTCACATTAATTATATTCTGCCAAACAGGAATGTATAACAAAAATTCAATTAAATCTAAAAATTTCAAATATAATTTTTTTTTAACATACCCCCTTTATTTAAAAGCCTATATCATTCAGCCAGTCGACCATAGCAACCAAACAGCTTCATATATAATTTCAAATATAATCAGCTCTCCCACGTCGCTCGGTGTAGTGAACCGATGTCGGATGATCCGACGGAGACGGCGTTCGCTTCGTATGCCGTCTCACTGTTGAAATAATCCTAGTAATATTACAAATGCGAAAGTGTGTGTGTGTGTGTGTGTGTGTGTGTTTGTGTGTTACCACTCAGCTCCACAATGGCTCAACGGAGTTTGATGAAATTTAGTACATAGGCACTTTAGGTACTGGACTATGAAAAAGGATACTTTTTATCCCAGTAAATGGTACGGTTTCTGTGGAATAACAACAAACCCAAATATATTTTCATCTGGTGTCAGAGTTTATTAAGCAGCCCAAGGACCTCTGAAATGGCTTAACGACTGCTATCAATCGATAACAACCGGGACCGAATATTTAAAGTGCCCTCCGAAGCCCGGAAGCGCTCAGATGTTAAGCCACTAAACAGTCACTCATCCAAATGTGTGCCGCTGGGAATGTTGCTTAACTTTGGTGATCGATTATAATCCCTCAGCCAAGCGCAAAAAGTAGTACCTAGATACACTTTTTTCTAAAGCTACAACTTGATGAAACTCACGTTTTGATTTTCATACATCGATGCTGGAAAGCGTAATGTGTTAACTACGGGATATTTGCTCAGATTCACTCCAAAAACAATACCCTATTTTTTGAGTATCGGGTAAAAATATGTCCTTCCTTTTGGGTTGCCGTAATCAGTTAAAAACCTAGACCAACATAGCATAATTTTATAATTTTGTTTTACATAAATAAATTGTCTTTTTCCAATTTATTTATTGGTGTATTACTGTAAAACTCAATTGTACCCGGGCGAAGACGGGCCGGTTCGCTAATACATTCATAAATCAGCTGTAGAATTAAATTTTTTCCAGAATCAAATATAGATTTATTTCTAATTTTTCATATGATTGTCATTAAAAAAAACCTTCGCTTGAAAGCGTTCCGTCAGCAGGCCATCTGCAAGCTACGAAATCATAAATTTATATCTAATGACGTCACTCAACTTCAGGTTACCTAGGATTTAAACATCAAACCTTGTAGACGGAAGGTACTCGTATTCCATTAAAATAAGTTACAAAATATTTTTCACTTGTTTCTTAGCATTGCCGGTGGCATAGTGGTTCATTGGTCAATATTTAACGCTGAAAGATAAATATTTCTTAGTGGTTAACACTATTTGCTTGATGTTTCAAAAGTAAAATTTTGCTACTGGTAAAAATACATACTGTGGTGCACAAATACATGAAAACTGACAAGTACTTGCGTCATTAAATGCTATATAAAATTGTTTTTATTTAAAAAATATTTATTGGCTGCTACCAAATATTAATTTAGCAGTAATAGCGTTCGTGTCGTCTCTAGTAAAACATTTTGTGGTGACTGTAAAACTACATTCGTCGCATTCAGCGCATGTGCGCTGGTATATTGGAAGCGGCCACCTTCTGGTCTGACGACGACGCCATATTTATCCGTGTGTCGTTTCCTTGCATCTTGTTACGAACGAATTCAAGAGAGATATTCTTAAAATATCAGGTATGAATTGTATTATCCCTTTGTTCCAAGTAAGTAGATGTTACACGTAAATGATTCCAGAAAATAAACTTTCCGTGAGGTGAATTGTTAAGGCCTTAGCATAAGTCCCACTTATCATATTTGTGGTATGCACTCTAAATTCGAATCAGTGGAAAAACACTGTTTCGCTGTGAAATTCATCTCTTCAAATCTATGGAAATGGCTCCACTTAGAATCAGTGTAAAACCACTACTTGTTTCAGTGAAACAATATCACTGGTCGAATAAGGGACAGCCAACTGCGTGTGGCGAATCAAATATCGTTTTATTGAATTTAGCTTATCATTATGAGAAATAAGCATATCTCTGATTGGCATTGTTTATAATGCGCAATTAAACAGAGCATAAAACTTCTGCGGGTGATCAGAGTTGAATCCACACCTATCTCACTTTTCGTCCGTTACCTTACCAATTGAGATACGCAGCCAAAGTTGAACAAGAGGGGGAAAATATATGTATTATAGTTCTTTAACGAAAGTACCTAGTTTTAGATTTTATGCCTTTCATTTTCGTTTTTAGGATAATTGGTAATTTAGGATTGTTGAAACAATTGGTATGTGTAGGTGGATTCACTTCGCCACATGTAATGCAGTTAAAACATTCAAACTGAGCCCAATGATGATGACGTGAAAACGAAAGAAAGACGTAAATACGGAATAATAGATTGAATGTTCATGTCACCTCGTAAAATGGTATTCTCAAAAACGAAACTCGCATTTTAGAAAGTATTTTTTATTGGTTTTATAAGTTTATGTATTGTTGTTACATTTTGATACACGTTGTTTAACTAATCCTTCAGTCAAAAAACAAATCATTCAAAAAGAGCGAATAAAATTAGTGAAGAAAGACGCATTTTTTTAGTAATTCATCATTTAAATTCACTGAGGTCACTGTTGAATCAGTCAGGTACTGTTAAATGATATAATCAGTGAAATTCACAGTATGTTTTATCTTCAAGTCGAAGACTGCAATACCGAGCACGGAGGTGCAGTGATAACACGCTGAACTCTCTTTCGAGCGAACCCAGCCTCGATTCCTGGTCTGGCCATCGTGATTTTGGTTTTGAATGGTTGTCTGAAATCACTGTAGGCAATCGTTTGGTTCCATATTGAAGGACTTGACTGATTTCTTTCCCCGATCCTGCCGTCAGAAAGTCATTAGAACATACTTATCTACTAAACCCTGCACCCAACCATACAGTCTTGGGAGTTTATCTTGCCACTATTCTGGCATAGTAACATACTCACTGCGACAAACAAAGACATTATTGCATACCAACACACTGAATTTATTGGTAACCACGAAAGTCCTTTTGCGGTTACCATTAAGTATTGGCAAAAAAAAAAAATTGTGCAACTAAATTATTCGTGAAATATTTATTGACTAAAGAACTTTGTGTCTACCAGAAAACAATTGTAGTCAGAACAAATCTGTGGACGGGCCTACTATTTTCGCCATAAGGTGCTCACTTCACGCGANACCTACTATCTTCGCCATAAGGTGCTCACTTCACGTGACATTTTCTTACCGGTTTCTTAAAAGGACGTGGGACATTAATACATGATAACGCTATAATGTAAATTTACGAGTTAGCCAGTAAAGAAAATCCAAGAAAGGGTAATCCCAGGCAGCAGTTCGCGCAAACTCTGTGAATACATATTTCCACATAGTAATGCGTAACTATATAGCTATTTTTAACGCTGTAAATATGTATATTCCTGAGCTACACAAGATGTCACTGCTAAAAAATGCATAGCTCTAATAAAATACATCTTCGCAAAGTAGGCGAAAACTTTTGCCTACGATTGTAGTTTCTCAATTTTTTCAGTACTGGTTGCCAAAGTTTTGTAGACTTCAGTTAAGTGATACATTTCTCCCTCGCACTCTTCAATTAGAGACGTCATGTCTGTCTCGGGCTGAGAAAACGCACAAATAAATCTGAAATCGGAAATAAAATCGCGTTATAAACTTTACGACTGCATAAACTGTAAAAAAAATGAGCTGATTTGCTTATGAAAATATTACAGGCCGTAAAATGTCGGAATATGTAAGATTAATCTACAGTAAATACAATAAATGGCTGCTACAGTAGAATAACGCTAAGAAGAAATATTAACATTTCGGTCATCTTTATAGAAGCTATGGCAAATATATATTAATCATACATTCAGTGTTTTAAAAAATTAATTGAAGTAACAGTTAAACAGAATAGAGATAAGACCGCCTAAAAACTGCGTTTGGAATATGTAGAAATGGTAAGAACAATTCATTCACGGAATGATGTCATTTTCTCAGATAAAGAAATTAACCTTCCAGCGAGGTATATACACGCTCATTTTCGAGACAAAGTTTTATATTTTTTTAACCTTAAAACGTGTCCCACGTATTGTAAAACATTCAACTCCCTGCGTGAATTGCAATCCGCGGAACTTAAATTGTCTCTTCACTATTGAAATTAAGACAACTGACAACGCAAGAAGATTGGAGCTCCTGTGTCGTTTGTGGTTTCATTTGTGGAAATAAAAAATTTTACGCGTCACTGTTTCAAGGTTCTATATTACAACCTACGTTCTCATAAACCAATTTACATGTTTGTTTTCTAATGCTACACAAAAAATGACTTTCGAGGGGAAAAAATGCGCATTAAAAATATCTCGTATAATCAAATATTAAAAATGCCAGAATTTTTCTGCAGAATAGCTATATTATATGGAGCGGATGTACATNTATAAGAAGCGGATGTACATATGCGTGTTATTCATTTGATTACAATTTCTGCCAATCACAAGAACCGTGCACGTGATATAAACTGTAAAAAAATTGCAATTTTTACTAAGTTTTTTTTTTGTAATTTTACAAATATATGTAACAGTATAAAAGTTTCTCTTAGTGCAATTATTCGTTTGTAAAACTACAAAAGCTGTGTGATTAACAGACCTCAACAAATGTTTGTACAATATAGATCAGTATAAATAAACTAAAGTAAAATATCCACGAGCTCAAGCAATGTTTCATGTCAACACAGAACACTCAAACATGAAATAAATGCGTTCTTCTTAACAGAATAACTTCACTAGTATTTATATGTATTTACCGTTATATTTACGACAAAACTATTNGTATTTATATGTATTTACCGTTATATTTACGACAAAACTATTGAACACTGTTTGTAATTCTACAAAGGAATTTATTGGCAACTTGCTTTCCAAAACACTTTCTTGCAAAAGTATAAAAAAATGTTTTACATTAAAGTTAGACTACTAGCATGTGAAGCCGCTATGACTGTGTCTGGAGAACAAATAAGGCGTTTAAATGCCTTTCAGATGCCGTCGTACGTANAAGCAATGTTTCATGTCAACACAGAACACTCAAACATGAAATAAATGCGTTCTTCTTAACAGAATAACTTCACTAATATTTATATGTATTTACCGTTATATTTACGACAAAACTATTGAACACTGTTTAGAATTCTACAAAGGAATTTATTGGCAACTTGGTTTCCAAAACACTTTCTTGCAAAAGTATAAAAAAAAAATTTTTACATTAAAGTTAGACTACCAGCATGTGAAGCCGCTATGACTGTGTCTGGAGAACAAATAAGGCGTTTAAATGCCTTTCAGATGCCGTCGTACGTANAGCATGTGAAGCCGCTATGACTGTGTCTGGAGAACAAATAAGGCGTTTAAATGCCTTTCAGATGCCGTCGTACGTAATTCCAACAATCGGATAAGTTCAGAAGAAATTCCACCGTATGTCTCCTTACAGCATGTTGGCCTTTGCGCCCTGTTGAGGAAAAAACACACCGTCATCCCATTACCGTCTGTCGCATTTCGCGACAGTCGTCCAAGGAAGAAAATGTGCGTCTTCGTAGAGGGACTGGAACTCGGAGACTGATATCACAGCACACAGACTGCCGCATCATACATGCTGCATCATACATGCCGTAGCTTACCCACAATACACGACTGGCGGCATTTCGCAAGGGTGAGCAGTGTAGTTCGGATTCTCCGATATCACCACAGCTAGTGACTAGCCGATTGGCTGAGGCTGGTTTGTTGTCCAGCCGTGCGTTGAGAAGATTATCCTTAACAGCAGTGGCCGCGGTAATACAGTGGTTAGACTACCCGCGTCCCACCTAGGCGAACCGGGTTCGATTCCCAGCGAGGCCACTCCCTGATTTTCCGCGTGTGGGAATCGTGCCCGGACGATGCCACTGGTCGGCGGGTTTTCTCGGGGATCTCCCGTTTCCCCCGCCCTTTCATTCCGGCGTTGCTCCATACTCGAGCTCTCGAGACCACTCCTTAACGGCAAGCCATGGNCGTTTCCCCCGCCCTTTCATTCCGGCGTTGCTCCATACTCGAGCTCTCGAGACCACTCCTTAACGGCAAGCCATGGTCGTAACCGCATAGAATGACGTCGCACAAGAGCTGCAAGAGGTGCGTAATGGAACAATGTAATTTCCGGCGACAACCCGCAGTTATGTCTCAGCCAATTATTATGGTCACCATGTGAGTGTGTGGCGGCGACATGGCCATCAAGAATACTCCTCAGCCGTTGTGGAGCTACATACAGCCCGTCCACGTGGAGGTCGCGAACTCGGGGTGATATAGGCTCTTCACGACTATTTGACCACTTTTGAAATCAACCTTTCAAAAATATCAAATAATTTTACGAGCACACTGACGGTATGCGGCCAGTAGAGTTGGTAACGACGAAAAGAAAGAATTTCCATGTTTGATCGTTCAATTAAAAGTATTAGGTTAACATTTGTGAANTAACGACGAAAAGAAAGAATTTCCATGTTTGATCGTTCAATTAAAAGTATTAGGTTAACATTTGTGAAGACGGAACTTACTTCTTTGGTTTCCTGTTTTTTTTTTTCAATGCGTATAAGTGCAAGAGTTAGCAAATTTGAAAAATAACTTTTTTTTCAAGTACTTTGAAAGTTTCATTTGTTCGACGCGTGAATAAAATTGTGAGACCCATGGTAATGTTAACTTTACATTCGGCGGAATAACACACACTGTGCATACAAGTTGATCATCAGCAGGTATTTCAAAAATGCTCAATTTGCCGTTAACAGCCTTTATCAGCTCTGACAGCTACTTGCCTCTGGTGCACATTACGGCCACATTAACGGCACGCCGCTATGATGATGAGCTAATTGCGGCCCGTGACAATGCCATACCTGCAGGTATGACAACGCCAAACCTAAACGCAAGTTTTCATCATGATAACGCCCGGCCACGTTCAACTCTGATCAGGCCCGTTGCTTTGCAAAGCATGCAGGTGCTTCCTTAGCCGGCCCGATTCCCCGATATCTTGCCAGTTGAGAATGTTTGGGGCACGATTGGACGTCGGCAGAATACAATCCCACCTTCGTAAAATGAAGATGAACTGTAGACTCGAATCAGCAACGCATGGTCCACGTTACCCCCATGTCATTATTCGGACACTCGTAGATTCGTTGCCACGTCGGGTTCAATGTATTATCCAACATGCGAGATCCCAGTACTTATTGATCACTCCGTATTTTAGGCCACTGGAGCATTGTCTGTGTGTGAAAATCAAATAATTTTTTCTGCACCCATTTGGTTATATGAATTCAGTTTGATCTGTTTTTTAGCATTCATACGAGGCGGGGTTTATTTATTTACTATTTAAAAGGCTCAATCTGTTTTATTAATAATTTAAGTATTGTGTTTTATGTCACCAGTTCTTTAATGCTGGTAGTGGTCGTTCACTGTGGCACATGGTACTACTACACGTCAGCGAGGGTATATGCACGATTATCCTCCGCCCTGCCCCTTCCCACGCAGGGTCGCGCCCGATTTACGCAAGTGGATAACGTGGCGGGCGTTTCCGTTGGTCGGTGGGTTATCTCGTAGTAATACCGTGAGCCCCGTTACTTTGTCCCGTCGCTGCCCCACCTCTACCTTACTTTACCGTCGTTGACTCTATAAAGACATGGTTGCTCTCAGCTATAGGCGCGACTGTCTATTCGCCGTTTCTTCTCACTTTTGGAGTCAAACCTTTGATACAAAACCCTATGCATGATTCGTTTGGTTGCTTCCTAAATATTTCATATATCACAAACATTTTATACTGGTGCTAACATTAAAGTACCTTATTTTTGGTTAAACTGAACTTCAACTTGTATTTTATTATAAATTACAATATTTAAGTAATAACTAATATGAATAAAGACAGAGAGAAAACAGATGTGTTGGTAATACCTATAAATAAATAGTTCTTATGCAAAATATTATAACACTGATTGCGCATGAGTGCGGTGCGTTGGTTTTCTGGTGTCATTTGCTAAGTAGTGATTGAATGAGGCGGAGGAATATCCTTGAAGTAGAACTTCAGCAGGGCTCCAGAAAAGTTGGAAATAACAGCGAATGGGAGTATACCACTTTTACCAGAGCTACGGAATCCTCTTTAGGTTTTCCCTCCCTCTTTTATAGTGTAACATCCAACGACCGCTTCCAACGATCACGCGTAACTTGTTGCGAGCATTCCCAGATTAAGCAGATAACCTTCTGTATCGTTTTTTTTTCTACTCCCGCAGTTTTTGCAGTGAGGTTAGATTGTGGGCGGCTAAACGAAATTGCTTTGGACTCCTCATTATTCGAGTGACGTTAATACTGGATATTTCGATCAGGAGAGGCCAGACCTGACTATGTTGCTGAAGCCTGAAGCTCATGAAGTTTTGATACTTATTAATACTGGTNCGATCAGGAGAGGCCAGACCTGACTATGTTGCTGAAGCCTGAAGCTCATGAAGTTTTGATACTTATTAATACTGGTTCACTAGTACGCTACAGCTAAAATACAGAGTTATACAATAACAATTTTACCCTTTCATTAATTGCGTTTATACTGATAATGCAACATCATAATATTACCTGCTATTTTCTTATCTACGTTTACATATACACTTGCAAAAATGTATTAAATTATTGCAATGAAAATGTATATTTTTTCGTTATAATTTCTTTCTTGAATCCTATTAAAAAGATTTAATTGTCTGTGCTCATGTATGTCACCGACAAGGGCGGCTTAAGAAGGGACGGGGTAGGTAAAATAGAGCTTTTTTTTTAATATGGTGGTTAACTTCCGATTCCTGTTTTCAGTATCTACCCATTCATTCCAGAATAATTCCTAATATCGTACTACCTCCAGAGGGTGAAAACAGGAAACTCAATTTTGTACAGACGTTCAGTATCGGAGTATCATAATTATATTTGATCCATTCAAGTGAGAAATTTCTTCCCACTGAGGTAGGCAAACAATAAACAAAGAAAACTTGCAAGTGTGTGTGTAGGGTATTGAATTATGTCATGCTAAAATCTTTTCGCAATAATTAGGGGTAACTTGATATAAAATTATGATCGTTAAATAATGTAATATTCTGGGGCTACCCCTTAATCGACAATTATTTGTTACCGCAAAATGGATTGAATAGATATACAAGAGCGGATAGGGAAAAACTGCATAAAATTGTTTTATATTCTGCCATATTTTCTGTTTAAATAAAATATATTAGNCAAGAGCGGATAGGGAAAAACTGCATAAAATTGTTTTATATTCTGCCATATTTTCTGTTTAAATAAAATATATTAGAACAGAACTGTCCGGGGCATTAAATTAATTTCTATATTTGTAAGACTGTGAAGACAAAATTATTGTGAAACTACTTCTTTTAAGGTAAGGTCTGTATTCACACCTGAATCCCTATTCACTCGAGTCTGCGGTAACAGTTCCTGTGATTACAGAACTAAGTGCTCTGTAAATGCGAAAGAGTGAAAATGAAGCCAGTCCAGTGATGACCTGTTAGAATGGCTCCTTTGGAAATCAGTGAATGTTGACTTGTTATTACAGTGTCTGAATTTTAGTGACTTCCACTGAACTGCAGTTAATTCCACCACTTCAAAGCATTTGTTGCCTGTTCATTCAACTGGTCCAGCAGTCCGCAGCAGCTTATTAACAGACTTGTAGTGACTATTATTACACTGGGGGATGGCAGTGATTCATGTTTAAAGTGAGTTATATGGACCCCTTCGAAAACCATCCCTGGAACCGCTCCTGGACCCCGAAAACTTTAGAATGTGTTCACTATTTCCGATCATACTTCCCACACGCCCAAGAGAACAATTATAAATAATTTATAGAAATAATTACTATCTACAATATAAAATAATTCCTTTATTTGATATTTTGGTTTATGTAAAATATTAAGAAAAGAGGAAATAATGGGTTAATGGATTTTAAGGTACTTGAAATAGAGGACGTTCACGTAAGTGTTATTTTTGCACATATCGTGACAATATTCTTTTAAGTGGGATCGGTGATGTAACATTTACCTCATCGTCATGCCAATGAGAATCTGGTGTGCTTTACCCTTATTCAATTGCAGCCAATTGCTAAAGATTTTCCCAACATACTACCTGCAGGATATGATGTGAAAGTGCTATACTCGCCTTCGGAAATGATCAACTAAGCAATATTTTTCGCTTAATTATTACATGTTACGACACGGTAATACATACATAACGTACATTGAAAAACATAGAGAAATTGGCCAACTTCTTAAGTGTACGAATAATTCTTAAGCCGGAAAACGTGGAGAAATTGTATTTCTTCTTTGTTCCGCAATTTTATTTCAAGTTCCTTGTCAATAAATTTTGTTAGCGAAACGTAAGAATAAATTAAACGGCATACATACTTAATAAATATAAAGTAAAAATATTGTCGATTTCATACTATACAACGCGTTGAAAGACATTTAATTAGTGTCGGAAATTCAACGTATTAGTTATTTTTCCTAGGCTGCTGCACATAAGCTTTGATACATTTTTATACCTCAGAACTACAATAATTTAAGTAGGGGTAGAACTTGCGTTCTGGGACGCTAGAGAGTCATTTTTGACCTAAGTGCCATTTCAATAACATGTAAACGGGTATCAGAGAGAGACACACTACACTACTTGCCGGCAGCCGGCATCGTTTAACATGGGAAACAGATCCCCCCCCCCCCAATTCACAGGGTGGTGTGTTGTGATTATCTGACAGATTCTCCCACCCCTTCTGAGGTGTGCTGTGATTGTTCGTTGCTCGTAGAGGTACCCATTCGGTGGGCAAAGTGCCCAAGCGACATTTGTAGGACTTCGAAATTTTTAGAGGAAGTCTGGAGGGCGTGAGACTAGAGGTGGGAAAGGGGGGTGTAGGGTTGGGCCAGGAGGGTTGAGGAGTCGGTCAGTCCTTGGTTCGAGACACGTAGAGGGTAATTAGATGTAATTAGATATCATTGCAAATTGAGTAATTGCGTAATGAGTAATTTCGTAATGATTAATTCCAAAATAAACAATTACGACCACCGAGAGTAAGTGCATACACGCAGAGAGTAATTACACTCTAAGTAAACATTTTCAACGATCNAAACAATTACGACCACCGAGAGTAAGTGCATACACGCAGAGAGTAATTACACTCTAAGTAAACATTTTCAACGATCGGCTGCCGAAACAAAACTGACGAGTTTGGTGAGGCGCTCCTCGGTTCGAGTTCCATCAAACGTAAGTACGGGTAAGCAATGTGTAATGAGAATTGCATAATGAGTAATTGCATAATGAGTAATAGCGTAATGAATTACTATAAGTACCGAGAGTAATTACATGTATTGAGAATAATTATGTACCGAGATTAATTACATGTATTGAGAATAATANCTATAAGTACCGAGAGTAATTACATGTATTGAGAATAATTATGTACCGAGATTAATTACATGTATTGAGAATAATAATGTTCCGAGAGTAATTACATGTATTGAGAATAATTATGTAGCGAGAGTAATTACACAGCAATTACATACTAAGTTCACATCCTACCGNTAATTACATGTATTGAGAATAATTATGTAGCGAGAGTAATTACACAGCAATTACATACTAAGTTCACATCCTACCGCGACCACTGCTCAAATACAATTGAGCTGTGAAGTGCTTATATGTTTGTTTTATACATCTGCCATCTTGGTTGATTTCAATTCCTGCCATGGGTAAGTGAAGCATAATTACATTTATACTGCTCTACTAGCTGATTCGATTCCCATCGAGGATAAGTAAACTGTAAATGCATTTATACAGGACCAGTTCTTGGTTCGAATCCCGTCGAGGGTAAGGAAAACATAAATATAGTTATACTCACCTAAACTTTGCTTCGATTCCCGTCGAGGATCATTAAACCGTTAATATATTTATACTGGTGTAGTACTCGGTTCGAACCCTGTCGAGGGTAAGGAAAACATAAATATATTTATACTGACATAAACATACCTTCGATTCCTATTGAGGCTAATTAATGCATAAGTACATTTATATTGCGTTAGTCCTTGATTCTAAACTCCCCAAAGGTNCGATTCCTATTGAGGCTAATTAATGCATAAGTACATTTATATTGCGTTAGTCCTTGATTCTAAACTCCCCAAAGGTAAAAACCGAATTACATTTATAATGAAATAGTCTATAATTTGATCCCCATCGAGGGTAATGCAAACATAAATACATTAACACTGTCATAATCCTAAGTCCAAATCCCATTGGTAAAGTGGTGTGTACCGATTTAGTCCTTGGTTCGACTCCTGTCGAGGGTAAGTAAATCGTATTAAAGTTATACACACACAGTAGGAGGAAAGTAAAGCATAGTTACAGAGAGTTATTACATCTGAGCAACTGCTTGTTATTACACATCCAACATCTATGAGAGCCAATACCATACTGAATCCCATCACAGAGTTATGACCTCCAAATATTATTCGAGATAATATTGTATCGAGAGTAAACACAAAGTGACATATATGGAGGAATTACACAACCGAACAGCTCGGAGCCTGGATGCAGACTAAATATAAAATGCTAATAATATTTGTTTAAACCCCCACTACATTGAATGTCAAATAAGAGGTAAAAAAATTAAAAAGTAATGTAGTCTTTGCCAAACATTGCACCAAATATATGTGATTTTAATTATAATTGTAAAGAATACCATTAATCTAAATATGTTGTTTAAATAACCACCCCACTACCATGCTGTTATCGTGTCGAAATACTTAAACCAAGAATAAATCCCAAAGAACTCACGAGTGTCTAGTGGAGATTATCTGCCATCGGGCGAGAGTGTTGACATTTTTCCTGCTAAGAGCGCTCAGTCGACCAGCAGACATGAGTGAACGAACAATGGGCCACTCCCTAAAGAATGTTGGGAAGGGGAAGGAAGGACGGGGGGCGGGCATAGTTCCATTAAATGTCAACAGGCGCGCGGAGATCGTGGCAGGGATACAACGCTCTTTACCCAGTGGCCGAAACTAACACATCGAGACCCTCTTTTAGAAGAGCAGGTAAGACAGGGCAAGAAAGTCAGTGAAGCTCGACATACTCCTACATTAATATGGAATCTTTCACCAAAACCTACATTAACAATTGCTATGATTATTTAAAATATGTGTGTGTGTGCACCAATGATCGTTGACATGCGAAGGTGTTTTTATGTATTTATACGCCTAAAACGAGTTTCGCTTGACGAAAATTGTTCAGTTACTGAATTTGTTAGCTGAATTGAATCCCTGCTCGCCATATGAAACAAAATATAAAGTATGGCAACAACAAATATTTACTTTAAACATAGAACGGTGCTTCGTTTGTCATCAACGTTTGGTTTTCATAACTTCCTAACTCAACCATATCAGGAAACCATGTTCTGTATTCGTTATTCTTCTGAGTGAAGCGAATATATCATTTCGAGTTATTCAAGGGATTTAATTAATTGTAATGTTAACATGTGACAACTTAAAAATAATATATTTGAAAAGGTTTTTATGATTTTATTGACATACTGAAATTAGACATGTTTAAGGAATTTTACTTTTAACAATGTCTTATCGTTTGCGAAGCTTCAACCGTGATGGTCCTCCCCAAAGACGGGATACACACTGTGACACTACCGATCATTGGTGCACACACACATTTTTAATTAACATTGCAATTAATAATTTAGGTTTCGGGATTAGATTCCTCATTAACGTAAGAGTGTGTCTCACTTCACTGAAATTTTCGTATACCTTTATCCACAGTGTGTATTCCCTTCTCCTGCTCGCCAGTTTACAAGTGGAAGGCTATGTGTGCTAGATGCAGAGATGGATGCCAGAGGGACAGTCAAGTCCTTCGACTGCCTTCTTTTCCCTGTTTCACCTACTCTTCTAAGAGAGGTTCTCGATATGTTAGCTTCGGCCACTGGGTAAATAGTGTTGTCTCCCTGCCACGAATTCCACGAGCCTTTTGGCATTTAAGGGAACTATGCTCGCCCCTCGTCCATCCTACCCCTTCACCCCTTTTTTCAGGGTGAAGCCTGTTTGTTCGCTCACGTCTGCTGGTCGACTATGTTAGCTCTCTCGCCTGATAGCAGAGAATCTCTACTAAACACTCGTGAGTATTTACGGATTTATTCTTCGTTAAAGTATTCCGACACGATATCAGTGTAGTTGTGCGGTTGCTATTTAAACAATATACTTAGATTAATTGTGTTCTTTACAAATAGAATTAAAATAATATCTCTTTACCGCAATGTTTGGCAAAGACCACATTACTATTTTGAATATTTTCCTCTTATTTGACGTTCAAGATGGTGGGGGTTAAACAAATGTTATTTTTTTTTTATATTCAGTCTGCATCCAGGCTCCGAGCTGTTCGGTTGTGTACTTCCTCCCTGTATGTCACTTTGTATTTACTCTCGATATGCTATTACTTCGAATTATTTTTTGGGAGGTCATACCTCTGTGATGGGGTTCAGTATGGTATTGGCTCTCATAGAGGTTGGATATGTAATTATAAGTAGTTGCTCAAATGTAATTACCCAATGTAATTATGCCTTAATTTCCTTCTATGGTGTGTATAACTTTATTACGATTTACTTACTCTTGACAGAAGTCGAACCATGGACTAAATCGGTACATATGTATTTACCCTCATTGAGGTTTGAACCAAGGATTATGACAGTATAAATGTATAAACTCTTGAATTACCCTCGATTGGGATCGAACTAAGGACTATCTCAGTATAAATAGAATTATGTTTTAACCTTGGTGGGATTTGAACCAAGGATTAACCCAATACAAACATACTTAAGTTTTAATTACCCTCGACAGGAATAGAAGCAGGTAGTATAAATATATTCAAATTTTTCCTTGCCCTCTATGGGATTTGAACGAAGGACTGGTCCTGTATAAATGTATTTACCGTTTACTTATCCTTGATGGGAATCGAATCAGGTGGTTTTCCAGTATAAATGTAATTAAGCTTCACTTACCCATGACAGAAATCGAAACCAACCAAGATGGCGAACATAAAACACAAATATATTAGCGATTCACAGCTCAGTTGCCGTTTGAGCAGTAGTCGGGGTTATGATTAGTACTTAGTATGTAATTACTGTGTAATTACTCTCAGTATGTAATTATTCTCGGTACATGTAATTACTCTTGGTGCATGTACTAAGTCTCGGTACATGTAATTACTCTCGGAACTTGTAGTTATTCATTATGCTATTACTATTTATGCAATTACATCTAACTACGCAGTTGCTTACCTTTTACTGAACTCAACCCGAGGAGCACTTCACCGACATCGTCAGTTGTGTTTCAGAAGCTGATGGGTGAACATGTGTACTGAGTGTGTAATTACTCGCTTGGTACCTGTACTTAGTTTCGGTACTTGTACTTACTCTCGATACATGTACTTACTAGCGGGTCTTATAATTGTTGATTATGCAATTATTCATTATGGAATTAATCAACTTGCAATAACATTTAATTACATATAATTACCCTCTATATTGAACGATCGAGAAATCTAAACCAACATCCCAGCTTGAAGGCCCTCAAAANTAATTACATATAATTACCCTCTATATTGAACGATCGAGAAATCTAAACCAACATCCCAGCTTGAAGGCCCTCAAAATTTCCCTCCCTTTCTCTTTACATCACGACGCTATAACCGCAGACCCCCTGTCCCACTGACGGAATGAAAAATAGACGTGATAACTTATCAGCGCCGCGGTATCTGCTGTTTGCAAAAAAAAAATTTCACGAAGGGGTTTTTTTTTAAGAAGGAATGCCACGAGACAGGGCTGGAATCGAGATTAATCAATCACGGCCAATCATAAAACGCGTTCTCTCTCTCTCTCTCTCTCTCTCTCTCTATTTCTCTCTCTCACACACACATGCACTCACGTGCGCTTGCGCATGTGTGTGTTTGCGTAAGCGTCCGCATTCCCCCATCCTTTACCCCTTCGTCTAAAAGTCATCCATCACTGCGGCCGGCTATAACCGTCAGCATTATCGTCCACTTTCGTAGCCGCTTGGCTTCCCGTCCATCGCAAAACACTCTTCATCCTGCGTTCGGGATCTCTTCCACGACGAGTCCTTCCAATCCTTTGCAGCGACACTCCTGGAGCAGTCCGGAGAGGCGAAAGGATAAAAGAAGGATGTCGATGGAGAGTCGTACGATCTAGCCCTTTTCAAAGATCAAAATCGTCTCTTTACTGCCTTTTCTTATTCCTTCGCCGGTACAGTGTGTCGGTATAGTACAAAAAATGCTGATGTTAATGTAAGACTATGACAATAAAAAAATAAAGTGAATTATAGAATTTTTACCACGTGTACTGTAGAAAAATATGTGACAATCTTTANCTATGACAATAAAAAAATAAAGTGAATTATAGAATTTTTACCACGTGTACTGTAGAAAAATATGTGACAATCTTTCTTTACAGGAAAGAAACGCATTTATTTGAGAGTGTTTTGTGTACAGAAACAAAGTCTTCGCTTTATCTAATAGGGAAGGATACAGAAACATAGGTTTGCTGTTATCAAACTCTTTCTTTATAAATAAATTATAATGGCATTTGTACTTTATTTTCATTTAATACTAATATTTCTTTCAACCTAATTGTTCACAGTAAATATCGTTCTACAAACCGAAGAAAATAAATCAGTGATATTAAAGTTTTTCTTTTGAACAGTCTAGTTTTTATAACGTAACGGAACTTACTGAGTGCTCTATTTAACAAATAACGAATTCCTTAGATTATTTACGTAATTGTTTAGTCCGGAAAAACGCTACTTGATTTTACCACAATGAATAATACTAAACTATTGTAATAATAACGCTAAGTTATCATATATACAAATACGTATTTTTCAGTTTTGGAAATAGTTTTAGAAAATGAAGTGTTTTTAGATTGTACGGCTTTGCAAAAAGACTGAAAATGGCAGAACTTGTAGGTAGATAGTAGTGGGATTTAAACCACATAGATATAACTTCTAACAGCCTTATATAATGATACCAGATTTCGGACCAGCATGTATAAGGTCCACCATAGCAGCTATTAAATCAGCTACTATAGATATCATCGAAGTATCTATCGTCATGGTATATCGAATTTCATACCAGGTTTGGTAATAACACATGTCCAATTTTCTGTCGCAGGTTCCCTCCCATATTCCGTATATGGCCAGTCGCATAGTAGTTTCACAGCTCAGGGCACTTTCCGCGATAACTAGTAGAAAATAATTGATGATCACACCAAAAGGAGGTCGTCAACTTAATCCCAACTCCAGGCGGTTTAAATTTATTCTTATGTCTTCAGAACACGACAGAATTTAATAATGTTGACGATGGCTACTATAAAATAATTNCACACCAAAAGGAGGTCGTCAACTTAATCCCAACTCCAGGCGGTTTAAATTTATTCTTATGTCTTCAGAACACGACAGAATTTAATAATGTTGACGATGGCTACTATAAAATAATTACATAAAAATTAAATTTTGACTCATATTTATGTATGTATTCAACAAACACATTAAAACCTATTCAGCTGTTACTGTTGTGNCTATGACAATAAAAAAATAAAGTGAATTATAGAATTTTTACCACGTGTACTGTAGAAAAATATGTGACAATCTTTATTTACAGGAAAGAAACGCATTTATTTGAGAGTGTTTTGTGTACAGAAACAAAGTCTTCGCTTTATCTAATAGGGAAGGATACAGAAACATAGGTTTGCTGTTATCAAACTCTTTCTTTATAAATCTTTATAAATAAATTATAATGGCATTAGTACTTTATTTTCAGTTAAGACTAATATTTCTTTGAACCTAATTGTTCACAGTAAATATCGTTCTACAAACCGAAGAAAATAAATCAGTGATATTAAAGTTTTTCTTTTGAACAGTCTAGTTTTTATAACGTAACGGAACTTACTGAGTGCTCTATTTAACAAATAACGAATTCCTTAGATTATTAACGTAATTGTTTAGTCCGGAAACACGCTACTTGATTTTACCACAATGAATAATACTAAACTATTGTAATAATAACGCTAAGTTATCATATATACAAATACGTATTTTTCAGTTTTGGAAATAGTTTTAGAAAATGAAGTGTTTTTAGATTGTACGGCTTTGCAAAAAGACTGAAAATGGCAGAACTTGTAGGTAGATAGTAGTGGGATTTAAACCACATAGATATAACTTCTAACAGCCTTATATAATGATACCAGATTTCGGACCAGCATGTATAAGGTCCACCATAGCAGCTATTAAATCAGCTACTATAGATATCATCGAAGTATCTATCGTCATGGTATATCGAATTTCATACCAGGTTTGGTAATAACACATGTCCAATTTTCTGTCGCAGGTTCCCTCCCATATTCCGTACATGGCCAGTCGCATAGTAGTTTCACAGCTCAGGGCACTTTCCGCGATAACTAGTAGAAAATAATTGATGATGACACCAAAAGGAGGTCGTCAACTTAATCCCAACTCCAGGCGGTTTAAATTTATTCTTATGTCTTCAGAACACGACAGAATTTAATAATGTTGACGATGGCTACTATAAAATAATTACATAAAAATTAAATTTTGACTCATATTTATGTATGTATTCAACAAACACATTAAAACCTATTCAGCTGTTACTGTTGTGCTAGTGCAGGGGTAAAACTACTGTGTGTAGAAACTCCCCCTCCCCCACCTACCCGGTTATAAGTAAATTTAAGTCATTGTTGATAGTTTCAATAAATTTGTTTTTCTATTCCCATTATGTTGTATGAAATCCTCTGAGATTTGTAAAGTGCTAAGTCAAAGGTTATTCCCCATCATTGAGCCTATTGCTGCAATAATGATAGAAAACGCAACTTTTTTTCTTCGGCTGAAACGAAAAACATATCGTTTTTATGGGGTTTACAATTAATTCAGACACAGTCATATTATCCCGAAGAAAATCTTTTCGAGCAATAGTACAGGAATCTGAAGATATCTATGCGTGCTTTTCTGACTGGAACATACCAGGATTGTAACATTGTATTATATCAGTTTACTTCAGCATTTAATAATGCCTACAATACTGCTACAGAGCTGAGTACTGCCTGGCAACTTTCACATTTCGAGGCTTTGCCGTCTTGCAGTCCTCGCAACTCTATTATACCCAACACTCGATTTTAATGTTATTTATCCGGCAAAAGGAACGTCTCTTTAATACAGTATGTAGTTTCATTCGTCCCATAATGTCCCCCGAAATAAGTNATTTATCCGGCAAAAGGAACGTCTCTTTAATACAGTATGTAGTTTCATTCGTCCCATAATGTCCCCCGAAATAAGTATTGTGACCATACTGATAAATCATGATATGAAAAAAACTGTGGCTCGAAATTATTCTTTTGCGAATATCATACATGCCCTGCTTGCCAGCTATCATGTCAGCCCTGGTGCGAGCGCACTCGTTATCTTTATTTTGGTGGTCCTGTAGTCAAATTCCTGAGGAAACTGCAACATTTTTGCTTTTTCCATACCGGTTTCTAGGGGTGTCTCAACTCTCTANTGTAGTCAAATTCCTGAGGAAACTGCAACATTTTTGCTTTTTCCATACCGGTTTCTAGGGGTGTCTCAACTCTCTTAATACCCTGTTCCTCAATAATGCGTACATCAGACATATCCTCGAATGGCCATCTGCTACACCGTTGGTCTCACCAACCACATTGCCTATCTCCCTGGCAGTTAACGTGTGGGTAATGTCCAATGTAGAGCTTGGCTGCCTGTGTGAAAGAGAAATTCTTTATGTCCCAAGTAATAAGTAATCTTTTCCATTTCAAAGAAGGTAGCTAGTACCACATTTTATTACATTCTGCGATATTTTTATCGTCTAATATCAGCACCCCATTAGCATAGGTGACAGGGAATAACCCTCGATACAGCTATTGACATAGTAGATCCTCGAGTGCTATGGAACTAGCATCTACTTGAAGAATAAAAGAATTTTCAAATTTTACAACCGAATCACTGGCGGAGCCTTTAGAATGGGTTTTCCTGATCGGATCCCGAAATTAACTCGATTCACTTCTGATTAGATGCATTCAGCGGTTCACTCAACATGGTAAACTCTGGTATCAATTTAGAACAGAATCCCACCATTCCAAAAAACAGCCTAACTTTCCTCAGATGTTTGGGAGAAAGTAAATTAGCCACGAGACGAATTACCTCTGGGTCCTTTAGCAACCTGCCATTGTCAATAATGAACCCTAGACATTTCGCATGTTGTTTGGCGCATGTTATTTTCTCTCGGTTTACTTTAAGTCCTGCATCTCTCAAGGCAGTGGTTCATAAGTCTTCAAGATGCCCTTCAAAATTATTAAGGTTTATATGGGCCTAGATGTCATCAATATAAGTAAATAAAAATTCATATAGGTATTTACCTAACATGTTAATGATATTCTGTACATTGCCTGCGGCCAACCATTGACGCCCATCGACATCCTCTTTCAATGGAAATGCTCCCATGGTGTTAAAAATCGCAGAACCTGACAAAAATTTGAATGAAGGTACCGCTGTCAAAATGCCGAATTGGGATATCAAATCAGGAAAAACTTCGTTTTACCTACATGTTGAACACAGATTCTGTTTTTGGCCGAAGATCCTGATCAACATAGATATTTTTATTTGGCTGTTGGTAATCACATATAACCTTACAGTCCCCTGGAGACCGCTTGCACAATAGCAAAGCTGGGCTGGCATACACACCCGTCGAATTTTTCAGGATGTCCTGATTTTTCAACACATTTAACAATTACTTAAATATTTTCATTTTAGGAGATACATTTTCAATACAAATGCGTTTTCAATACTTCTAAGTTAACCAATTGGATGTAATCTATGGATTTAGTCTGCATTACCCGAGTCTTAAAAATATTTGTGTTTGAGGAAAATCTCTTGTAATTTAGAAAAACAAATGCAAGTTCCTTATTCCTTACATTTTTCCCCCAGGAAGTGGCCTCATAATATAATCTCGTGACTGAAGCCTGGAAGCACTCGAAAACCGAACTTCTATGAAAATATTTTGATTTTTTTTTTTTATTTCCGCTGCATAGAGAGAGGAAAATCAGTCCACCATCTGGTAAAGAAAAATCAATGTCGCTACTCTGTATCGTGCCTTTCCTCACTTTCCTTAACAAGTGATTGCAATACTCTTGACTAATAAAGAAACAAAGTCTTCCGAATCAATTAAAGCTAAAACCTTTACACAATTCATAATTACCTCAGGCACGTACAATAAACCATGCGGACTTTCGATCTGAATACTAGAGATACTGTTAACCCCGTGGTCTTAACTAGTTTTTGGCATTTTGGCCGAATATGGCTCTTGGCACCACGGAATAAATTATATAATCGTTATTTCTTTTAAATGTACCTCAATAAAAATACATTTCATAAATTTCTATGTACTTTCAGAAATTAAATGTATTTTAAATTTTTTATGGTGTAATGTATTGCTGGCCAATCTTGGTAGGAAACGTAATGTCGATGGCGGCTGCAGCGCTCCGAATGTTAGCTACCGCGCTGGTGAAATCTAAACACCTGGGCATCCGACAGTCGTATTTGGGAACATCTATAGAGTGT
This sequence comes from Clitarchus hookeri, assembly GCA_002778355.1. Lineage (NCBI taxonomy): Eukaryota > Metazoa > Arthropoda > Insecta > Phasmatodea > Phasmatidae > Clitarchus > Clitarchus hookeri. The sequence continues at coordinate 42,851 of NQII01001622.1, forward strand.
GGGAAAGCAGGCTGGAATGCTGCTGTTCGGCGATACGCCGGCCCATTCGACGAAGGCAAGCGGGCCAACAGTTGGCGTACTTCTTCTTGCTGTGTAGATACGAAGTTTTTATCAACAGGTAAAACTTCACTCTTTGTTTAAAATGCTTGTTTTTTGGATAAGACAACATCTTGTTATGAATATCCTAGCATAACTGCTTGGCTTTGTCTAGGTATAACAGGAAAACCTATGATATCTTCTACGATATTTATTTAAATGATATGCTGTAAAGAACAAATTTGGTCTTAACTAAATTCTTAAGGTAACTAACATATTTAATTGGATAAGATTAATACTATGTCGGTCAAAACGACTTCGCAATTGAACCATTATTTTTTATCAAGCTTTGAAAGACAAAAATGATTACTGTGGGTCATACTTAAAAAATAAACATATGCTATTGAGGACTTTTCTGTAGACCTATTGAGAGTTACATTTATGTAGTACATTAATTTGATTTATATCTTATGGTTTAGTCAGCGGAAGCCATGTTAGCGCCCGAAAAGTTTTTTTGCGACAAACATAGACATTTCTCTACTATCCTTACATTAAATATAAATTATGTTGATAGCCGCATCAAAATCCATTTAGTAGTTTAGATGTACTAAGCGAATACTATTTAAGAGACGGTATGCCGTCGTTAGGAAAGTTTTTATACCGCACAGCAAACGAGATGTAGAGCAGCTCACAATGAACATCTAAAAGAGTTTGAGGCAGTCGAATTTCCCATCCGCTGAACTTCTGAACTGTGCGACAGTGTTGAGAGCAGTGGTCACGCGCGCCACAAAGGCTCTGGGCTTTACAGAATGACCACCAGAAGAGAGGCGAGTTTTATCGTCCGATAGGCGCGATTTCAACAAACAGTGTCTCTTTCCACGATCCAGAGACGTGCAGTGGCATCGCAAATATCCTCTGTTTTCACCCGTAATATTGCGAGTTGGCTTGCAGAAGAAGATTTGCGTTCTCGATGTCGCATATGGTGATTTACATTGATACACTGACATCGGTAAGATAGTTTGCAGATTTTGTGGTAATCGGTTGTCGTGAACGGCTTAAAAATGAGGTGTATTTTCTTATGTATCGAGTCCAGTGGTTGTCTGGACACGGATGACAACTGTTCTTCATTGGAGAGAAAAATACCGCCAGAACTGGCGGCTTCATGGTATAAAAAGAACTCTTCTATGGGTGTCTGCCTTCCCTGGTAGTGATCAGGGAATCATTGACAGCGCAGTTTCGTGTTCAAAAAATTCTCGTGGTCTCATCTGCTCCCCTTCAGTATTTGTCTTCAGCGGGATATATTTCAACAGGATGTTTCCCACCGACATACGGTGCACGTTTCCCACGACAGCCTTTGTGCTCTTGTCTTTGGCCAGCCCCGTCTTCAGACTTGTCAACTAGGCCTGTAGAGCATAGATCCATCTGAGATACCCAGCTTTGCCCATAAATGGCTTTGCATATCTGGAGCAGTAATTGTAAAAAAAATGCGAAGATCATATAAAGAGTAGCATGATACCTCTCTACAACCCTAAGCCCCACCATACCACTACATTCCACGTTATGGGTGTGCAACAACCCACTGAAATAACTTTTCCATTTTTAAGTTGAAGCCATTTGAGCGACACATTTGCTGTGATGTTTTGATCAATTATTGGGATATTCGTCCCCAATGCCTGTGCCATGTTTCATACCATCTCTACACCTCTTTTTAGGAACAACAATTTTTATGACAATGAATGTACTTTAGTGATATCAATTTATCGTTTTGATGGCATGAAAATACATCAGTGCTAATTATGCTTATCCACTTCCCAGAAGTAATAAAGCTATATCTAGCTGTACGTATTTTGTACGATACATAAGTAACTACACTTGTTCAAAGCGTGTGATATTTACTTTGTGTCATACATTGACCTGCGCAAACACAGATTATGCCTCACGCTAGAACGTCAGCTACTGNGTGTGATATTTACTTTGTGTCATACATTGACCTGCGCAAACACAGATTATGCCTCACGCTAGAACGTCAGCTACTGACGGGTATCCGTAATATTCCGTGCATGGCGTCTAGCACTGCAGCTAACGCATAAGGAGCTAGTACGGCATCCGGTACCTCTTAATGATGACAAGTAAGCATGGCCACCGCAAACAAGCAAGAATTTGTGTTGCTACGCAATTTTTTCTAAGTAATACGACGAAACCTCCACGATTTATTTGGGCTCTGCGCCATCTGCTTGCAGTCTAGGTGGTCAAATGGTTACGACAGGGTGGTCATATACTGAATTACGCTGGACGGTTGAGAACCATCATTGGTTCAGTCTCATCTCCACATACGAGCCACATTTTTACGACCCTGTCACATTGCAAAATCTTCGCTTCAAAATGCTCCATAAAAAGTTAGTAAAAAAANCGAGCCACATTTTTACGACCCTGTCACATTGCAAAATCTTCGCTTCAAAATGCTCCATAAAAAGTTAGTAAAAAAGACTTGGAATATAATGACGTTACGGAAAAATTATCTGAGCAGCCACATTTGTCTGAAAAGTTTCCTTGACTTCAGGTTCCAATAAATATTTTATAAGCAGGAGCATTTTCAAAATTTCTCTCATATTTGATTAATTTGGCCGATCAGAACCGTGCATAACAAACAGGATCATTTCTGGGCCCATGAAACTTTAAAATGGCAAACAACAACATTTGGAAGCGAAATATGATCATAACTGTTCTCAATATGTTTCAAAGGTTATGCATGCTTTTCGAAATGTGTAACACAAAACAAATATATTTTTTACAAGAGGTCTGATACTTCATTTCGCAAATAACATCGCTGATAAACAATTTTAAAATTGTATTTATAATTTGAAATATATAGCAACATTTTTAACATTCTTTCCTGCGCTGACTTGCATGGTAAAGAAAAGCTCTGAAAATTAAGTTTAAATTTAAAAAATCACACTATTTCAGTATCGTAAAATTCAATGTAATTATGTCAAATTTTCAAGCATCTTCAAGATAAATTACCAACATTATTTCATGAAACAATCATCTTCGTTTTATTAGCAAATATATTTCATAGCGAACATTTAATAGCGAGACCGTGTGCGAGAACACAATGCACACTACACACAATTTTTTTTAAACAGCACCAAATCATATAAAATTAGCTCTCCAAATATTTTCCGGGATTATTTTGTTAAATATTTTCCAATCTTGTAGCCTAGGAAACTGAATGCTGTAAAACAAAATACAGACTGTTCGCGGTAAACTGAGCACTTTGGACAGACCTGCTTAAGATGCCGTGTGTATAATTAACATACAAATGGGCCGCATCACCTTATTCATGCATCAGTCAAGACAAAGAGTGAAATTACTAGACAAATATATATTTTACATATTTGCTTATTCTGATATTGTAAAAAAAAAGAAATAGAAATAAATACTTTTAATATCAACGAAGATATACTTAACACTTTCTATTCAACGTTACATGGCGTATGACACTCAGTGTACCCGTTAATACGTATGCAGGTAGGGTTCGTGAAATCTTTCCAAAGTTAATTCCAAAAAGTGCTTAATTAACCGTCAACATCCTAGATTGGGAGCATGCTAGCGCAGGGCTGTGACATACTATGATGGCATTGGAAGGTTTTGTGTGAACTCCTGATCGGCTGTTTCACGATTATCGTTTGTTATAACAACGAATAGAGTTGGAATAATTACTTGAGTCCACACAATAATGCAACATCGTGTTTCAATATTTGATTTTTTTTTATCACAGCACATTCATAACAAGTAGTTTGGTACAAGAGACATAGTCTACATCTAGATCAGTATTTTTCAGGGTACGGATATGATGTTTTTGAAAGAGTATCCGTTAGTTAGCACGTGATTTACAGTAGGCCGTTAAAAGGTGTCGTATATTTAGGGANGATGTTTTTGAAAGAGTATCCGTTAGTTAGCACGTGATTTACAGTAGGCCGTTAAAAGGTGTCGTATATTTAGGGAAAAATATTTACAGTTTCCTTTATTTAATATAATGCTATTAATTTTTTTATATCTGCAATATAAGTCATTGATTAGATGTGTATTTTATCAGGTTTCCCAATTATTTTTACTCTTGCTNTTTTTTTATATCTGCAATATAAGTCATTGATTAGATGTGTATTTTATCAGGTTTCCCAATTATTTTTACTCTTGCTCTTGAATATTTTATGGGTGAAATGATAACAGTATTCTTCTTATGTGCGCCATAAGTGGACCTCTGGTTTGATTTTGGCAAATTAACCACTTATTAGGGCCAATACTATTAATATAAAAGCACAACAAAAAAACCATATGTTCATTAGAATTTGAAAATAAAATTAATGTAAAAAATATTTTATACATTTTTTTTTAAACATGTCATTATTTGCATTTGCGAAAAAGTGATCCATGAGTGGACCCCCTATTTTTGTCCTAAAGTGGACCCCTCATANATGTCATTATTTGCATTTGCGAAAAAGTGATCCATGAGTGGACCCCCTATTTTTGTCCTAAAGTGGACCCCTCATATTAACAATTGTTTCTTTAATTTTTATAAAGTAGTTAATTATGCACAAAAATCACATACCTAATTGTCTTTTTCCACCCCTGAACACCCCACATGGGCCCAATCACTACNATGTCATTATTTGCATTTGCGAAAAAGTGATCCATGAGTGGACCCCCTATTTTTGTCCTAAAGTGGACCCCTCATTTTAACAATTGTTTCTTTAATTTTTTTAAAGTAGTTAATTATGCACAAAAATCACATACCTAATTGTCTTTTTCCACCCCTGAACACCCCACATGGGCCCAATCACTACACATTATGCACTTAACCCACTGTTCTCCGCTGGTATCACTTAACCAAAGCTGGCTGCATAACATGCATTCAGCATCTTCCTCAGTAGGGTCCTCACCCAGTCCAAGAAAATTCATCGCTTAAGAACCCGATGATATAGAATCCAATGTTTTGTTGTAAGAATCATCATCATCGTCAGCTTTATGCTTTCTACCTTGTACAATGTTTTTTTGTGCTTCCCCATTTCTTCTTCCCATTCCTCGATCTATTCCCCGTCCTCTTCCGTTTCCTCTTCCTCGTCCTCTTTTACTGCCCACTCCTTTCCCTCTTTTATCTTTTGGTTCCTCCAAGCTCTTTTTATAGGGAGATGATGTTATAATGTCAGCAGAGGAGGGCTTTCGTCCTCTCGTGGATATCTTCTTAAAAAGTTTTGGGACTAATCGGATCTGGAAGAGGCTAACATAGCATGAATTTGTAGGGACAGGTATTGGTTNGGATATCTTCTTAAAAAGTTTTGGGACTAATCGGATCTGGAAGAGGCTAACATAGCATGAATTTGTAGGGACAGGTGTATTGGATGGTGTGAGTGAGGTTGATGTTGACAGTTGGCAGGATGTTGGTATTACTGGATTTAATTGGTTGGGAGGAACTTCGTTTTCTCCTCGGGAACCAAATATTTTTTCACACTGGCCAAGGGAAATAACACTAAGGGAATGCAAATTTTTATCGCTATCTCCTTAAAGTGGCTCAACTTATTGTGTCGCTTCGGAAATAAATTCAGCCTTATTGAACATGTGTCTCTTCGTTGGATAGATCCCTGTTACTTTAAAGCCATCCACTGCAATTGCTGCTGTNAATTTTTATCGCTATCTCCTTAAAGTGGCTCAACTTATTGTGTCGCTTCGGAAATAAATTCAGCCTTATTGAACATGTGTCTCTTCGTTGGATAGATCCCTGTTACTTTAAAGCCATCCACTGTAATTGCTGCTGTTTGGCATTTAATGTAGGATTGCCCAAAAAGATCCATGACGTCGTGGTTTGCTTCAGAACAGTTGTTTTTTTTTTTAGTGGAAACTGGTGTACTGCCTCACTGTAATAAGTCTTCAGTGGCAATACAAATATTTTATCCAATGTTAGCATTTTGTATGTCGATTGTGGTGGCAGTGAGACAATGGTCACATTGTTTTCCAGTGCCTTGTCTATGACATCGATGTTTCGTGTATGTCTGTAATGCCCATCCAGAATCAGCAATACAGCGAGTCTTTAGTCGGGTTGGTAGTTGCAACAGAATGCTGGAACCATAATGTAAACAAATGCGTCTGCATCCAATCACAAGGGTGACGATGAAACAGTGTTCGCGGAGGAGCTCCTGTTGTCAATTGTGCACTCGCGTTTTTTCGAGGGAAAACCACCATAGGGGGGACGTAGTTGCCACCTGCACTCATGCAAACTATCACAGTTAGTAACGAGCCCCTTTCATCTGATTTAAGACTTTGGCGTTTACCTCTTACGCCAAACACTTGTGCAACTTTTGATTGCACGACTGCAAGTCCACTTTCATCAACGTTAAATAGCCTGGTTGATGTATAATTGAGTTTTTCAAAAAAAATGATTCAAGGAGATCAAAACGTGAATTAACATTTTCGTTGGTGAATCCAACTGCCCTGGCATAGGATTTACCAGTAAGGNCGGAAATAAATTCAGCCTTATTGAACATGTGTCTCTTCGTTGGATAGATCCCTGTTACTTTAAAGCCATCCACTGTAATTGCTGCTGTTTGGCATTTAATGTAGGATTGCCCAAAAAGATCCATGACGTCGTGGTTTGCTTCAGAACAGTTGTTTTTTTTTTTAGTGGAAACTGGTGTACTGCCTCACTGTAATAAGTCTTCAGTGGCAATACAAATGTTTTATCCAATGTTAGCATTTTGTATGTCGATTGTGGCGGCAGTGAGACAATGGTCACATTGTTTTCCAGTGCCTTGTCTATGACATCGATGTTTCGTGCATGACTGTAATGCCCATCCAGAATCAGCAATACAGCGAGTCTTTAGTCGGGTTGGTAGTTGCAACAGAATGATNTGCTTCAGAACAGTTGTTTTTTTTTTTAGTGGAAACTGGTGTACTGCCTCACTGTAATAAGTCTTCAGTGGCAATACAAATGTTTTATCCAATGTTAGCATTTTGTATGTCGATTGTGGCGGCAGTGAGACAATGGTCACATTGTTTTCCAGTGCCTTGTCTATGACATCGATGTTTCGTGCATGACTGTAATGCCCATCCAGAATCAGCAATACAGCGAGTCTTTAGTCGGGTTGGTAGTTGCAACAGAATGATGGAACCATAATGTAAACAAATGCGTCTGCATCCAATCACAAGGGTGACAATGAAGCAGTGTTCCCGGAGGAGCTCCTGTTGTCAATTGTGCACTCGCGTTTTTTCGAGGGAAAACCACCGTAGGGGGGACGTAGTTGCCACCTGCACTCATGCAAACTATCACAGTTAGTAACGAGCCCCTTTCATCTGATTTAAGACTTTGGCGTTTACCTCTTACGCCAAACACTTGTGCAACTTTTGATTGCACGACTGCAAGTCCACTTTCATCAACGTTAAATAGCCTGGTTGGTGTATAATTGTGTTTTTCAAAAAAAATGCTTCAAGGAGATCAAAACGTGAATTAACATTTTCGTTGGTGAATCCAACTGCCCTGGCATAGGATTTACCAGTAAGGNTTCAAGGAGATCAAAACGTGAATTAACATTTTCGTTGGTGAATCCAACTGCCCTGGCATAGGATTTACCAGTAAGGTTACGAAAGGAGAGCCGTTGTATGGCGTACCTCTTCATAAACAGTTTGAGCCACTTCCTTCCTGCCATGTCATCTGCTTTGCTAAAGGGATGCCTGCGGTTATTTCTCTCGGCTAACTGAAATGCTATCCTACTTAAATCTCCCCGGGTCAATCCAAACTAATTGGCTTCCATTGCCAGACAGTACTGCACAAGTTACTCTTCTGACTCAGGAGTTAGAACAGTCTGACAACCCCACTTTGTGTTAGCAGCTTCATGAGGATCCCCATATTTTCCATTACTCAATCTCATAAAAGTAGTTTTACGAACAGAAAACTTTTTAGCTGCTTTTTTCCATCCCATCTTCTTTCACGCACTGCTCTTACAGCTTTTTTTGTGGAATCGTCATTCCACTCTCTTCCCTTCTGCACCTTCTTCATCCTTTTATTCTTAATTGTATGCATAGTTCACCCCCTTAAAATGTAAGAAAATATACACACGTGCTTGTGTTTGTTTTGTNTTTATTCTTAATTGTATGCATAGTTCACCCCCTTAAAATGTAAGAAAATATACACACGTGCTTGTGTTTGTTTTGTTAAATAAAAAAACAGAGGGTCCACCCATGGCATGTGGTAACTTTTTTTGTGGGTCAGCTGTTTCTCTAAACCTGAATGGTGACACTTTCGTTTACTGCGTCATTCCGGGCCGCATACGCCGCGGGACTCGCAGCTAAATGTTCCGCCTGGCTGTTCGGATTTTGCGTGTTTCATGCCTAGAAGTGCGGCAGCGATATAAAAAGTTATTTATGCATTTCGCATGCCTCGTCGCCTTTACACGCAAGGCACTGAACTGATGTGCAGTCTTTCTATCAGCAACTCGCGTCTGTGTGACTTTAAGCGGTGACTCTATGTTTGTTGTTGTACACAACCGTCTAATAAAGAAAAAAGTTTTGTGCACATCGCAAAACAACATTAGATCTACATATCATGAACCGTGTTTTCCGTACCTAAATATAACTGCGAAAATTCCCATTTTATGCATTTTAACTGTCCCATAATAGAATATAAGCCTAATAAATGAAAAATTAACGCCGGACGTGTCACAATTCTTACACACCGTTCATAAACAGACACCATATAGGCACGTGGAGCGGTTCTTTTATAAACTCTTTTGTCTTGAAGCTCTACACAGCACATGGCGACCTAGCCAGGCGGCACCCTTAACCTACACAGAGGTGGATATANCAGGTGGATATACATGATTCACTACATTGTAGAGGACACCACACTGTCACGTACTCAAACAAGGCTGAAATACACATTAAACTGATCCTGCAATTACTTAGCATGCATGTTACACATTAGCACTGTTCTGGAAGAAATAAAATCTTTGTGTACACACATTTCAAGCATTTCACTTTAGAAAACAGCCAGAGGCGTGGCGGTGAGCCCTTCATATAGTATGCTGTGTTGGCCTCAGTGGGACTTGCCTGGGAAGTACATACTTACAACCCACGATAATGCACTAAATCCCTTGTGTTTATGTTGACATGGCAACTCGTACTGCGGGTGGAGAGAAAAGCTGAAATATGGTCAACGAAAACACTGCATGCGGGCNACCCTTAACCTACACAGAGGTGGATATACATGATTCACTGCATTGTAGAGGACACCACACTGTCACGTACTCAAACAAGGCTGAAATGCACATGAAACTGATCCTGCAATTACTTTGCATGCGTGTTACACATTAGCACTGTTCTGGAAGAAATAAAATCTTTGTGTACACACATTTCAAGCATTTCACTTTAGAAAACAGCCAGAGGCGTGGCGGTGAGCCCTTCATATAGTATGCTGCGTTGGCCTCAGCGGGACTTGGCTGGGAATTACATACTGAGATCCCACGATAATGTACTAAATACCTTGTGTATATGTTGACATGGCAACTCGTACTGCGGGTGGAGAGAAAAGCTGAAATATGGTAAACGAAAACACTGCATGCGGGCAAGTATAAATACTCAACTGAAACCGTAAATAATTGTTACTAGTTTGTATCTATCGCTATTTTACAAAATACATTTACTAACTTGCACACAGAGACGATGGTAACGCTTCGAAAAACCCCCAAGAAAACATTTAAACATCGAAAGTCGCAAAATCAACGCTATCACTTACGGGCCCGTGTGACAAACAGGCGTGGTTACTTCTTCCCTACCCCCCTTGCGGCCGCCTTCATTAGTTCACGTGCTCGCCGTTAGATGTCAGAAGCATATAGCACCTTTTAGAGAGGGGGTCCACTCTGGGGACAGGGGTCCGCCTTTGGCGCACTTCCTACAAATTTTACTATATTTATTACAAAACATTCTTAAAACATGAAATGAACCCTGACGTGTTTACGAATCTCTCTTATGCCTCAGCATCACTCACTATATCGTATTATTTCATTTTCTGCTAATTTAAGTGTTTGTGGAGTAAAATAAAAAAAACCCTCCTGCCCCCTCTACTAGTATTTTTTCCACCCACTAATAACGAGCATGGTTCCCACCTATCTGTTTCCTGTAGCATTTCATGATAATGCATGCAAAAATTATTAATTATTTCCTGTCGAAATGGCTTTTACGATGGCTATGCCGGTTTTTTTCCCTTTCTCTTCTCTGTATAGTAATTTTAGCTATAAGTACACACACGTATGTTTTCATGGCCAAATTGTGGCCATGGCAGCCTAATCCCACTATGCCGCGATGCATGTCTCCTTGCACATTTCCCTTCCTTTTAGACGTATAGGACTAAGCCTTGAGACGCAATAAAATCCCGTCCATACCGCGGGATCACAAATAACATTTAGTTTTAGAGTAGACTAGTAAAAAAAGTATTTTTTTTTTAACGCAACTATAGAAGTTTTGCCGTTTGCCTTCATCTCCAGGAGATGAATGAAGCCCGTACAATTGACGTAAAATGTTGTCACTATAGTCACGTCACCGAAGAACGGACTCGACTCCGCCTACCTTAGTGAAATAGAGAGACAGAACGACTAGCAAAGCACCAACCACGCCCAGCACAGGTAGATGACAGGAGGGCAGACGAGTCCGCGGTACTACCTCCCAACCGCCGTGCCACCGTCGACCAATGACTTTCCCGGGGAGAAGTGGCCCGACATTGGCAGAGCTACCTAGTCCTGCGTTACAGCGGCGCTACTACACTAAAGAGCCAAAAAAAACTGGCATAGGCGTGCGTCTGCAAATAACAGAGGTATGGAATCAATCAGAGTAGCGCGATGCGGTCGGCAGCTAGATCGGTTACTGCAAATACAATGGCAGGTTATCAAGATTTAAGTGAGTTTGAACGTTGTGTTATAGTCGGCGCACGAGATATGGGACATAGCANTGCAGAGCTACCTAGTCCTGCGTTACAGCGGCGCTACTACACTGAAGAGCCAAAAAAACTGGCATAGGCGTGCGGATGCAAATAACAGAGGTATGGAATCAATCAGAGTAGCGCGATGCGGTCGGCAGCTAGATCGGTTACTGCAAATACAATGGCAGGTTATCAAGATTTAAGTGAGTTTGAACGTGGTGTTATAGTCGGCACACGAGATATGGGACGTAGCATCTCCGAGGTAGCGATAACATTTGGATGTTCGTGTACGACCATTTCACGAGTGTACCGTGAATATCGGGAATCCGGTAAAACATCACATCTTCGACATCGCTGCGGCAGGAAAAATATCGTGAAAGAACGGGACAAACGACGACTGACGGGAATCACTAAACGTGACAGACTTGCAACCCTTTCTCGAATTAGCGCAGATTGTATTTGTGGACTGCCCTG
>NQII01001622.1:55115-79239 GCA_002778355.1 Clitarchus hookeri
GTTATAGTCGGCGCACGAGAGATGGGACATAGCGTCTCCGAGGTAGCGATAAAATTTGGATTTTCGCGTACGACCATTTCACGAGTGTATCGTGAATATCGGGAATCCGGTAAAAGATCAAATCTTCGACATCGCTGCGGCCGGAAAAATATCGTGAACGAACGGAACAAACGACGACTGACGAGAATCATTAAACGTGACATACGTGCAACCCTTTCTCAAATTGGCGCATATTTCAATGCGGGGGAATCAACAAGTGCAAGTGTGCGGACTATTCAACGGACCATCATTGATATGGGCTTTCGGAGCCGAAGGCCCACTCGTGTACCGTTGTTGACTGCACGACACAAAGCTTCACTCCTCGCCTGAGCCCGCCAACACCACCATTGGACTGGTTATGACTGGAAACACGTGGCCTGGTATGACGAGTCTCGTTTCCAATTGTATCGGGCGGATGAGTGTCTACGGGTATGGAGACATCCTCATGAATCCATGGACCCTATATGTCAACAGGGGACTAATCAAGCTGGTGGAGGCTCTGCCACGGTATAGGGCGTGTGCATTTGGCGTGAAATGGGACCCTTCACAAGTATATATACGACTCTGACAGGTGACAGATACGTAAGCATCCTGTCCGCTCACTTGCACCCATTCATGTCCTTTGTGCATTCCGACGGACGTGGGCATTTCCAGAAGGACAATGTGACACCCCAAACGTCGAGAGTTGCTACCGAGTGGCTCTAGGAACACTCTTCTGACTTTAGACACTTCCATTTGCCACCTAAATCACCAGACATGAATATTATTGAGCATGTCTGGGATGCCTTGCAACGTGCTGTTCAGAAGAGATCTCCACCGCCTCGCACTCCTATGGATTTGTGGACTGCCCTTCAGGATTCATAGTGTGAATTGCCTCCTGCATACCTTCAGACATTAGTCGACATTAGCCACATCGTTTTGCGGCACTCCTGCGTGCTCGCGGGGGCCATACACGATATTTGTCAGGTGTGCCAGTTTTTTTGGCTCTTCAGTATATACATATATATGCATGTACTTCTTTCAATTAATTTCACAAAAGTGAATAGAATCGAAATCTTTTATGCCACAGCAACTCGTGGCCGGATATGCTATTAAATAATATTAACAATAAATTATATGTATATAACAAAACAAATATAATGTAATAAACGGAAAAACAACTGCAAATATAATTTAATTTTAATAAATGTGTATTCAGTATTTACGTATCTAGGCGGCATTCCTTGCATATCGAAACCATTAAATGGCAAATTGATTTGGGTTGGAGAGTAATTAAATCCCGAACCATGCAGAAAACATACAGCGAGTCAGGCAATATGAAGGTGATCCAGCGTGAGGCGCTAAACAGTGCAGGCCACGGTGACGTCACCAGCCGAGCAACGGCTGAAGAACGAGAGCCAATCGTGGCATAACTATGGTACATGCACCACAATTTGAGGTTTATGTGGCGTGTGTCGTACGAAGGCAGTTGGTTGCGCTACGGAAAATTATCGTAACGTTAGTGTACAGCGCAACCACATTATCATTTCCACAATTGATTGGACTCGTGTAGTAAGACGTGCAAAGAAGTACAGGCGTCGCTCTAAGCAAAGGAATGATGAGTTACACGATAATGACGTCCTTTTATTCTAGTACCAGGATTCTGACTTCTGAAACACGACCAATTTCTGCTCACAGTAGTAGTACAGAGGATGAAACTCTCCCGTATATATAAATTTTTATTTTTAAAAATGTCATTATAGCGCATGTGTCTATTAAAAAATATATTAGTGAGACATAAATGAAAAATAAGTTCTTATTTGAAATTATATCATTTCAGTCTAATATTTAGTCTAGGTTACATATCAAATGTGTTCAGATTTTCTTATTAATGTGTCATAAAAGCAACGTCTTTTACCTTAACGTGCATAAGTTTACGTATTTTTCATAAATGTAGGAAGTAAACAAAACTGGGGAGGGAAAGCTAACGCATGACAAAATCACAAAATGCAACCGCCAGACACTAAACAGAAAGAGTATAAATGGGCAGGGTTGCTGGATCGCTCAACGATGAGGAAGCCACACCCAGAAATGTGGAGCTTAGTTGGTGAAAGTGGTGAGAGACTGCGAAGTAAGTGCGATGGCGAAACATTAGCACAAAAAGGCGTACGCTGATTGCATGTACACTTAAACAACAGATTACAGGTAATCAATTTGATGCATTGCTAGGTACAGGATGCAGTAGAAGTTGAATGGCGTCATCTATTACAACGACACAAACACTACAGCCAATAAAAAAGCAATTCACATTAGTGGTCTGAAGAGAAGGCAGAGATATTCCAAAGTATAAAGTATATATCAAGTTAGGTAAACTGGAAAATGCATTTCCACAATAATTCTTAGTAATTTACATTTTAAATGTTGATGTGATACTTGGATGTGAGCCCATAAGAAATTTATCAGTGGGCCTTTTAAAAGTCATAACACTAGTAATGCTATCAAAATGCTTCAGGTACCCTTACACGACACATAAACAGAGCAGGAAGATGACATCACGTTTCAGCACTGGAAACTCATAGAAGATATCGTNTACCCTTACACGACACATAAACAGAGCAGGAAGATGACATCACGTTTCAGCACTGGAAACTCATAGAAGATATCGTCACAATAAAAGAGATACTTAATAAAGATTTAGATAACAAACAAAGAATTCAGTTATGATATGCAATTAGTGAACATAGGATATTTTTGTAGAGAGCAGAAACAAAATATTACGAAATAAAATTAGAGCTCTTAACAAAATAATATATATTCACAGTCAAAAAAATAGGGAGGAATTGCTCAAACAAATTGAAGATATGATAGCAGATTGAATTATAAAGGAAACAGACTCAGCTTAGGCAGCATCTAGTTTGGTCATTAGAAAAACACAGGGAGTAGTGGANATTGAATTATAAAGGAAACAGACTCAGCTTAGGCAGCATCTAGTTTGGTCATTAGAAAAACACAGGGAGTAGTGGAGTTTCTCACAAACGTTTGATTATTTGACCAACAACTAAAAATGTTGCCGGCCTGCTGTGATGCAGTCGGTTGGTGCGCCGCCGGTCTGGGGTGCAGGTGGTTTTTTTTTATTCGAATCCTAGGTAAAGTATGGGTTTTTACCCAAATAGCATCACGAAGCACGCAGCCACGCAGCCACGCAGCCAATCAGAGAATGAACCACCGCGCTATTTCGCCTCTGTGTACTTATCTTCTCATTGATCTAGCCTACTCGCCACTCGAGCGTGACATTTTAGCATTACAGCGACTGAGGGCCATAATTACCTCATTTAAGACTACAAATCCATGTATGAAATTCAAACTGCTATTAAAAATATTTCTTTTTACGAGAAAGTAAACGTAACATTGCAATTAGTACATTAAATACGGTATATTTAATTTTGGGCTGGTTATCAAATATGCTGATTGCACCTTACTTGTATTGTGTATGTGTGTGAATTTAATTAGTGTACTGTTATTCGAAATTTGTTATTACTTAAATGTATAACCACGATTGCACACGCCTGAGTCCTCGTGAGATTGTTGCTTTATCCACTTCAAGTCAATTAGGTTTAATAATGTTCATTCTTTCTTTTGGTTATATTTATTTAGCTTATTTTCATATAATAACTCATGCTTCATTTAAGGCTTTATTATTTATATGTTCAGGGGTAATTCATTTATTTAATTATTGTCAGGATATTCGTTATTTAGGTAATTTGCTTTTACAAATGCCCTTTACTTGTTTATGTTTAATTATTGCTAGTTTTTCTTCATGCGGTATACCTTTATCTGGATTTTATTCAAAGGATTTAATTCTGAAGGTTTATTGTATGGGTTTTATTAATTTGTTTACTTATTTTGTATAATATTTCTCTAAAGGATTAACAGTTAGTTATATATTTCGTTAAATGTATTATTTAATAATTAGGGATTTTTCTTTTTGTTCTTATCATTCTGTTTTAGATGAGAGATGAATTATATTAAAAACTAAACTGATTATAACTTAATATCTTGCCTGTCACACAGCTGCCTTCCATCCCGCTTCGAACGGCTTGAGGCTGCACCGGCAGATTAAGGCAGCTATTTGTTGCCACATGACCGAGCGCTGCTGGGTGGACACTATCCTCCTGTAAATCCAGGCAGCCTGGTGGGAGGACCTTCGTGCATCTGTAGCTTATATAGTGCATGGACAACAACTAACTACATCTGCCCGGCAAGTTCCTAGCTGCTCACCCAAGTTCCCGACACATTGGTATAGTGCATCCACGGTTTCTTGGAATGTTTTAAAACAAACCTTAAAAAAATCACCCTAGGAGTAACATGTTGACCTGTCTTTAAATAACTTGTATACAACAAGTATATAACACTAATTAACTTTAGAAGTATTGTATTTTTTAATAAATTAAACTTTAAATTAGTTTCTTCTATAATTTTTATAATTTATTTCGTATTCAATACAAATTAAAAACAGTGAGAGCAGCGATGTTTTGGCAACGGCTAGTAAGAAATAGTTCACAGTTAAAATATTGTTTTATCCAAGTTTTCTGGTATTCTATGTGTCAAATAAATGTTTCCTATTGAAATATTTAAATTTCTAGATAACCCTGATGGAAACATATTTTATTGTTACAGTTAAAACTATCAGCGCAAAATACGGTGCATAGATCCTAGTGACATGGTGTTTTTATTCGACCGAGAAAGAAACTGACGACGGAGCGACGGAGCGGATCTTGTCGCTCTCTCTCTCTCTTTCTATCTCTCTCTATATCTCTCTCTCTATCTCTCTCCCTCTCTCTCTTGGGACTCGGGAAGTTTCGCACCGCTAGTAGTAGCAGGAAAATTATACATTTTTTTTTCAATTCTAGCATATTTCATATTATTACAGAAAAGCTAATGATTTTTTAATTTGTAATTCTCTGGCGTCTGAGCAAAAGGGCTTAAGTCAGGAGAACCAAAGTTTACAGTATGATATAGAGAAGTTTAAAAAAAATTGCACAAAATCTGAAACTACGTTCAATTTTTGGGGTCTGGTATGTATGACATGTACAAACTCAATATTTAAAAAAAAACACGGTAAACAAAAAACACTCAACATGATAAATAAAATGTAATTAAGCCTTTATATCTTAAAACGTCTTCTACTTAAGCCTAAGTGATGCACATAAGTTATAATAATCAATGTCAAAATGACAATTCTTTCAAACCACATAAATATGTTGATATAAGNAAGTGATGCACATAAGTTATAATAATCAATGTCAAAATGACAATTCTTTCAAACCACATAAATATGTTGATATAAGTTCGGAATAAAAAATAAAATAAACAACTGTGTGTTATCAAGCCTCTCAAGCTTACATTAACACGCGCTTACAAATGCAAAAATTATAATAATGAAATAGCATACCTTTATATGAATTACAAATCATATCACCATTTGCCTTATTGAAGTACACTACATGAACAACAGTCATTGCATTTTGCTAAACAATCACTTCACAGTATCTACATCAACCTCATCCAAATCAGGACTGTGGTCGCATAGTATGCAAGCTTGCAAATTCAAATTAAACCTGTGAAAATATGACGGAAGCGAAGGTAAGAGTTCAAGAAGGTCTTTTTTCTCNAAGCTTGCAAATTCAAATTAAACCTGTGAAAATATGACGGAAGCGAAGGTAAGAGTTCAAGAAGGTCTTTTTTCTCATCACATGAAATGGCTGCTTGACCACTGCGTACTTTTCCAGGGCACTTAATGATTGACGCCCCCTTCGTTTTATTGAAAGGTACTTAAACGGATCTTCTGTATTTAAAGACCTTTGAAAATCAACGCTTCCAAAGGTAGATGAGTAAGAGGGCCATTGCAAGTCTCGCCACAAGAATATGTTACCATATAAATCCTTTTTCTTCAGGACTAACATCTCTTTTAATAAATCTGCAGAATTCCAAGAAATCTGACTGCTAAAACTCTATAACATTGAATTTCTTGCTTGCACGTGTAATTAATGTGGTTCGGTCATGCGGATGAGCGATGAGTGTTTCTGTTTTCTATTTCTGTTTCTCAATTGTCGAATGAACAGCAGCATCGCACCCCATTCTCGTGTGGCCGGAGATCAAAAATTTGTGATGAATTCCCAAAATGGATTGTTTCTCTTGAAGTTGATATGTAAACATAGCAGCAACGTGGGAATTTTTGTTTTGTCCGCCGGAGGTATCGGAGTACAAAATAACCTTTTTCACTGGCAGGCAGACTAATTAATTCTTTGTACAAACAAGAAGCAATTTCAATCGCTCCCCGTTTGGCAAATTCCTCACGCCATATATAACAGGAAGTTTCCATTGTAGCACAGTCATGTAGAGTTAAATTGTATGTCCAGCATAGCCTTTTGTAAAAAGCAATCCACGTCGGTATGTCGGGCTTTGAAAGACTNGTAGAGTTAAATTGTATGTCCAGCATAGCCTTTTGTAAAAAGCAATCCACGTCGGTATGTCGGGCTTTGAAAGACTCTGCTGTAAATCAAAAGTGTAACATTTTGCAGTCAGGTCACTCTTGGCTAGCTCTTCGTCGTTGCGTTAAGATATATAGGCTAGATCAGTTTCATGATGATGTATACCCCTTTCACTGAGCATGTTCTTTTTTTCATCTTCCTTTTCACAGACTTGAAATTTCATTTTGTACAAGTCACATTTATGGTACGTATCAGTTTTTCTTTCTTTAAATCATAAGTCTATTTTTCGAAATTCACTTTCATACAGAGTTCTTGATACAGGATTCTCTCGGTCTTCACAGGAGAGTGAGTACATTTTAAATGACTCGGTATATAATTTTTGTCCTTTTCTGTGCGGGTATAATGGTTTCCATATGACGAAAAGGACTTTATGTGATTCCTCAAATCAGTTATGACTTCCTCAGTTTTCTTGTTGGCTTGACAATGCCTTCCTCGATTGTCTTCGACAGTTACATCTGATTTGTGATTTAGTTTATTCAGTGAGGCCATTCAAACAAATTTTTCCTTTTCGTTCAAAGTATCAAGAAAAAATCTCTTGCAAAAAATTTTTTCTTTCTCCTTGCACCTCAAAGTGGTACACATAAGTTACTTCTCTTGATTTTACAGAAACTGTTCTCTTTCTCGTAAAGTTAGTAGGGTTCCCTTTGATTAAACTGTTAATAAACTGAACATGCCTAACATGTGATCCTAGAGACCCTTACTCTCTAAATAAAGATATCCTAGTTTCATCATCATACATTTTTTTACTGCATCTCATTCTGAATTTTCCCATGGGGTTCATTACCCTCCCCTCAATCTTCTTCCTTTTAGGTGTCATATAGCTATTACCTCGTTGCCTCTTTTCAGTCTTTCTTTCGGCACTGTCCTTACCAACGGCCCTACTCTTTTTCACATATTTTCACTGCAGTGTTATGGGCATAACCATTATTTTCGGGATCGTTATTTATCTCATGTACATTTGAAGTAGCACCCATTGCTTCCTCTTGCTGTATGTCGGATCCAACTCTAATGCTGGGTTCTGGTGATAAGACTTGTGTTCCTTCGTCATGATTCCTTTCATATTCTGATGTCATATTGGCCTCTGCTTACAACAAAACTTGTGTTCCTTCCTCATGCTTCCTTTTATGTTCTGTTGTAACATTAACCTCTGATGATAACAGAACTTGTGTTTCTCCCTCGTGTCCAACAATGATAATTTCAATATCTTAAATATCAATAATGTAAGCACTATTTGCATGAGTCATGCCACAGTTTGTGTCTTCAGGTAGCTCACTGGTTTCCAAGGCATAAGTGGATTCTGCAGAAGAAATGTCCGACACGCTATTAATGCCAGATTCCACAGCATCTTCTTCTCCCAATATACAACAGTTGCATTCTTGGGGGTCCACAGCATGATCTTCGTCAGCAACAGGACCTTTTTCCTGCACAGAGAGATCTGAAATAAAGAACTGATTACTACTCAGCAGGGAATAACGTATTAAGGAAGTGGAGGAAAGGACCTAGAGCTAAAATGTTTAGACCAAAAGTGTATTATCCTAAAAAATTAAGACAAACAAGACATTCATTAAAGGTTATGGATAGGTCTCGCTGAGCGTGAATGCAATAATGTTAAATCAAGAATTTAATTTAAAATGCTTAATAAATAATATTTTTGTAACGTCTTGCAGATTATGAAGAGAACACATTTAGAAGAAAAAAAAGCATGTGCTTTATCATGCAATGCAATGTATTACCTTAGTAACTGTAACATTTTCGGTGTATAAAATAATAACAATTTTAATGCAATATCCTTTAAAACGTACCTTCTTCGTCCTTATTCAAAGCTATATTCACAATCCTTTGCACTCTGTTCAGTTTAACAATAACAAAGTCAGAAAAGAAAATTTCTCAACTAAACGACTTACTGATTTGGAGGCAACAGTAATAATAGATTTTCGCACAGCTGACGAGCAGCTGGTATAGACAACTGAACAGAAATGAAACTACTTTGTTTTCTTTTGGTAAATTTAATAACTATTGTCACTTAAAACTAATGAAATTATAGTTAACCCCTGATAATATTAATGCCAAGATAAAGGAATTTTATTTCGGTTATAACAATATCACCTACGAAACTCTTCCACAACTATTACCTAAACCTTTCCTGTGATACAGAGTCTCGAGAACGGCATGAATATGATACTTGAAGGAGAGTTACAACAGTGTCAGATACATTCCCTGTAAGTCAAATGGTATATAAATGGCGGAATTCAATAGTAATGCCCCAGAAAATATATCTTATCTTCTGTACGCAATAATTTCCTTCCAAAGTTCTCCGTAGAAACTAAAAGATGGATGGGGAAATAAATGTAATTTTTTGAAACAAACTTCAAGCTTCCTAAGAATTTTTCGCAGACCACCAAAAACACTGATTTTTTAATACGAAAGGTGATATGCTCAAGAAAACTATAAATTGTGACACTGATAGTCAGTGTTTCTTGTTTGAAGTATCGGCAGTCATATATATCTTGAATACATATAGGCATGCAAGTAAGTACAATCCATGATTATAGATGTATTTATCTTAAAATCAAGGATAAGTATAATTGGACATCGATGATTCTTACTACGGTCTACTTGTAACTGGATGCATGCCAACGGTTTACAGCCTACTCGTTTTATGTTACTTTTGTTTCTTCAACTGGTCCCACACATGCTTGAATGGGGCTATATATGGAGAGCAGACAGACCATAGTAGTATTTGTACATGGCGAGGCAGTCCTGGGAGACCCATGCCATGCACGGTCAAGTGATATCCTGCTGGAATATCGCACCTGGCATCCCGGCCAGAAATGAGAGTAGATAGGGATATAGGATCTCATCCACATACCACTGAGCCATCAATGTTCTACATAACACGATCAGAGTGGATCGACTGTCATATTCTATGACTCCCAGACCACAATGCCTACCGTGGGGGAAGTTTGCCGCTCGATAGCGAGACTAATAATATGGTGTTCACAAGGGGCCCTCCATGCCCCGGTGTGACGACCATCAGTCTCCATAACAAAGCAGCACTTATCATTAAAACCACACATAGCCAGTCTGTGGCACTCCACATTGCTCTGGCCTNAGTCTCCATAACAAAGCAGCACTTATCATTAAAACCACACATAGCCAGTCTGTGGCACTCCACATTGCTCTGGCCTTGCACCACTGCAAATGGCTGCTGTTTCAGAGCTAACGGCAGTACATGTAATAGACAATGGGATCGCAGATTTTCCTCTGCAAGGCGTCGGGAAATGGTTTGTGGGTACACAGGAGCCTAAACACCGGTCAGTATCTTGGACTTGGTCACCATGGAATCCCCCTGTGCCTGGCGCACGATCCATCGATTCTCTCTACTGGTAGTCGATCTCGTCTTCCCTGAGCCATTCCTCCATGTTTGAGTGTCTTCGCGTACCCACTGATCCCAACAGCATAGGACAGTATGGTCCGAACGATCCACATAGTGGAATATATGGCGTTACTACCACACTGTGGTTTTCAGCCGGATTATGAGTACCCTATCGAAGTCCGTTAATTGCATAAAGCGACGTATTTGGCATCTTCCCAGCATTCTCTTCATTCTGTATGATTTCTTGGTATAGTCTGGTGTTTCTGGTGTAAATGCAGATTCGACTATACGCCAGTGTCTACGACTGCTGGTTGGGTTCAGCAACACCACTGTTGGGTGTGCGGTCAAATGCATACACACTTACATGGGATTATGCGAATACCAGCCTGTACTCTTGCTACTTACATTGTTTCGTAGTTGCTGCATAGTTTCTTCGTGTTGCACCATTTTCATTGTCCGGCAGTGTATCTGCAAAATCTTTAGAAGATGATGGTTGAAATACACTGAAGTGCCAAAAAAACTGGTACACCTGCTTAATATCATGTAGGCCTTCGGCTCCGAAAGCCCATATCAACGATGGTCCGTAGAGTAGTTCGCACACTGGCACTTGTTGATGCCCCAGCATTGAAATCTGCGCCAATTTGAGAAAGGGTTGCACGTCTGTCTCGTTTAATTATTCTCGTCAGTCGTCGTTTGTCCCGTTCTGCCACGATCTTTTTCCGGCCGAAGTGATGTCGAAGATTTGATGTTTTACCGGATTCCCGATATTCACGGTACACTCGTGAAATGGAAGTACGCGAAAATCCAAATTGTATCGCTACCTCGGAGATGCAATGTCCCATCTCTCGTGCGCCGACTATAACACAACGTTCAAACTCGCTTAAATCTTGATAACCTGCCATTGTAGCAGCAGTAACCTATCTAGCAACTTTGCCAGACGCTTGTTGTCNCCATTGTAGTAGCAGTATCCGATCTAGCATCTTTGCCAGACGCTTGTTGTCTTATATAGGCGCTGCCGACCGCATCGCGTTACTCTGATTGGTTCAGTACCTCTGTTCTTTACATACGCACGCTTATACCAGTTTTTTTGCCTCTTCAGTGTAAATGTGACAACTGCATGTGTGTGTTACGCCGATTGTTATTTGATAAGGCTACGTTTTACAGTATGATTCCACACCGAAAATATTTACATGCTTAAAACTTGTTCTGGATAAGTGGGTGTGTGTGAGTGTGTGTGTGTGTGTGTTACGCCAAAGCACTATTCAAAAAATACAACATATAATTATGTGCAATTACAATTAGATATTTTACTAAATAATTAAATGTTTATTTTTCAGTTGTTTTATGTGANCATGTGTGTGTTACGCCGATTGTTATTTGATAAGGCTAAGTTTTACAGTATGATTCCACACCGAAAATATTTACATGCTTAAAACTTGTTCTGGATAAGTGTGTGTGTGAGTGTGTGTGTGTGTTACGCCAAAGCACTATTCAAAAAATATAACATATAATTATGTGCAATTACAATTAGATATTTTACTAAATAATTAAATGTTTATTTTTCAGTTGTTTTATGTGAATTTGGTTATACGTGATCATCGACAGAACGTGGTGGTTTGGAAAGAGTAACTCGAACAAATGACTGCAATCAACAGCGATTTGGTTTGAGAGAATTTTCGTGTCTCTAAAATTGTCACATAACATGTACCATTTTGCTGTTTAATATAATGTACCAGCACTAAAGGTTGTCCAGGACAATTTACATCCACCTAGACACTTGCGGACGTGTAGGCAGATTTCATACCAAATCCTTTAAAAAAATTTCAGGCATAATTTCTGCACGGTGTATTAAATTTTCAAAATTGATTTTTTTTCTTTTTATGAAATTGTGGAAATAAATCTATACGCCACGTGGGCAGAAAGGAGATATAGCAGATCCGCGATAACAGTTAGAAAATGGGAAATTATTATTTTTTGTGTGAAAATTGGTTTGCTCACATAAAATTACTTTAAATAAAAACTGATAATAAATTCATTGAAATTCCGCATGGATATGTGAAGCAAAGAGATACATAACATCTTTACACAAAAGAACATATTTTCCCATTTTCTAACTGGTATTTTGGATCTTCTGTGTCTCCTTTCCGCTTATATGGCGTACGGATTTATTTTCCCAATTCCATAAAAATAAAAAAAAATCAGTGATGTTAATTTAATGCGCATGCGGAGATTATGCCGAAAAAATGTTTCAAGAACACCTCGGAAGTTATATAATCGCTCTGCTGTGTTATATCCAAGCTCATGTCTGAAGAATTGGGGATAGCAGACAACAAAGAGGTGATTCAGTTTAAAAAAAGCTACTGGGGGAGTTTGGGGAGGGGGATGATATATATAACCTTTGGCGGATAAGGTAGGGATCAGTTAGANAAAAAAGCTACTGGGGGAGTTTGGGGAGGGGGATGATATATATAACCTTTGGCGGATAAGGTAGGGATCAGTTAGAAGTAGTCTTTGCATCGCGCAAATGGGTATGATCTTTATGTTTGTAATACTATTAAATTAACAGTTCTTATAAATACGAAAAACATATATTTATTTTCTGATTTATGAGAAATATTTATGGCAAGCTCGAAATCCTCGGACAAATGGGAGAACAGGCCAGATTACAAGTGGAATTATAAAGCACGAGGAATGGGTTTTAAATTGTCTGACACCATGCTTATTTCATTCCTTACATGATGACCCTGAATAGGTAAAATTATACTACTCACTTAGAAGGAAAGAGTTTCTGGTTCCAAAGGACAATTTGGGATACTTTATACATACAATGGACGGCCAACTCTAGTGTCTGAGTTATGTCATACTACCACAGTCAATGATATTGTGGTCTGTCTGGCGCCCCGACTGTATGCAGCCACGCATCACAGCGACGTTCAATAAGTTCGTGGACTTGCACCTAGAGCGTAGGCAACCTAGCAACACGGCGTTCACAAACTTAGGGCGTTGGCTACCATTAAAGTTACCATATTACATTTGTACCACATACTGTTCCAATGTTAGACATTATCTGCAATTACTCTTTCTTTGCAAAAAAATTTAATTCATANCATTTGTACCACATACTGTTCCAATGTTAGACATTATCTGCAATTACTCTTTCTTTGCAAAAAAATTTAATTCATACTTTTCGCATAAACCTCAATTGTACTGTTTTAGAAATGTACAAACAATGAAAACTAAGTAAGATACTGAAATGAAATAAGTTACACTCAGAGAAGATGCTAAGAGCTACTTCAAGACGTCTATAAAACCGTACAATGAAATACTTTAGCAATTCCAAAAAATTACTGTAAATAAGTTAATTTTTTTCATGTTTTGAAATTTTTTTTTATAGCTTTTGTTTATCATGCCTTAAAATCAATTAAAACAAGATCGTTCAGATGCTCGCCTTAAATTTTCTGCAAATTGTTCGCTTTATTTCATTTGTTCATCACATATACAGTACGATTTTGATTTTGTCTTGTAATTTATCAAAAACTATGAGATCCAAAAAAAAAAATATTTAAAATAAATTTAGTCACAGACAACGTCTAAAATTTGAACAGTATGATACTATTTTAAAAAGACGAATGTTTTCGTGAGCAANAAATTTAGTCACAGACAACGTCTAAAATTTGAACAGTATGATACTATTTTAAAAAGACGAATGTTTTCGTGAGCAACGCCTTTAAATGTACTACGAAAGTTGGCGATAAGCCACTGTAACCAGTAATTTTCATCCCCCTTTCCCTCTCAGCAGGCCTCTAGCCCTTGTAAGAGCCTGCAGTCTCCTCTCAACGACACCGAAAACCTCGTAAGTTGGGAAGCCAAAGGGCAGACAACTGAGCTAAGCGCTTGTGGCTTATCCCCTCCCCCAGCAGCAAGCGCGCGGGGGCTCCCATCTGGAACGGCGGGAGAGATATCGACTCGGCACCCCTCTGCTAATCCCCGGGCGCAGTAACAGTTCATAGAAACCCCATCCATCAACCCCTCGGCGCCAGGGGATTGTGGCCGGGCAACACAACTACGCGCTATGTGCTGTGGACATCGCATGTAAGGTGTTGTTCGGAGTTTGGCGAGGGGTGGAGGAGTTTTGGCGATGAGGAGAAGGCACGCTACTCTGAGAGTTTTAGGGGCCTGTCTGTACTCTGTCGGTGAAAGGGGAAACTGTTGTTCTGGCAAATCATTTGGTAGGGGAACAAAAGTTTATTCATAGAAAAATGTTTTATTGCAATTCATTTATTTTAATATATAAACCAAGAAAAACTGTCAGGAACCAACATAATTTCCTTTTTTTTATTCGAATCATTAAACAGGATAATTATTTAAAACCATATCTAGCATGCAAGTATGTAATCATGAAACAGAAGATTGCGCTGTGAAAGAGTAAAACAATTTACGGCCAGTAGAGAGCAAATGTAAGTTCTGGTCCATTT
The DNA here is from genome assembly GCA_002778355.1 of Clitarchus hookeri. Taxonomy (NCBI): domain Eukaryota; kingdom Metazoa; phylum Arthropoda; class Insecta; order Phasmatodea; family Phasmatidae; genus Clitarchus; species Clitarchus hookeri. The sequence goes on from NQII01001622.1 coordinate 69,536, forward strand.
TTTTGTGAATTGTTTAGCTTCCACATTCCGCGTTCTCAAATTAGATTTATGGGTCAATTTTTTCTTCCTTAGTGTTTTTGTTCGTTTCGCCGAATTTGTTGCTACTTGTAGGTGCATTTTTAATTATTTTTTTCTCGCATTTTCCAATTTGTTATGCATGTTTGATGCCTTTCTAATACCTTATTTTACCTATGTAATATTTTTTTCTGGTTTAAGCTTTAATATAATAATCTGTGTGTGAGCTTTTATATGTTTAATCTTTGCGTCTTCAATTATATGTATCGATAGTCAGCAATAATCTCCCTATACTTCAAACCAAGAATACATTTGTTACAGTAACTTCCCTTTGATTAGAATTGTATGCATAAAGTCGGAAAACAAGAAAAACGTTTTTTCGAGCAAAACTAAAATTTTATAAATACGTGTACCTCAAATTTTTTTTAAGAAATCTCTTAGCCAAAACTGTGTTGTATGAATAACAGTGTATATGGATTACATGAAGAAAATGTCTTACCAAAATTTTTTAATTCCTGTTCAGTGTCAAATTTTGTGAGAGTATTAATATGGACCAGTAAAAGTCTGAGAAGAATTCTTAATATCTTACATAACAATACTGCCACTTCCAAAATAAGTATTTCGTTCAAATAGTTCGCGATTTGTTTTCTGCGAATTTACAATGCAAAATCGTTATGGCCTCTGGAAACAAATACTTCGCGAAAATTTTAATGAACTATTATTGCAACTAGATGTAATCTGTAATCCTTAGAAATAAATTGATATTTCAGAATGAACAATGTAATTTTTGGACATACAAAAGGTTGTCATGGTCTAGCTTAGTTTACAACAATGAAACATATGAGATAACACCACTGTTGAGCCTATATAAACCCATTCGTAAACCTCTGAAAAGTAGCTAATATTTCTAAACCGTCAGAAATTGTTTATTGGCAACCCTACTTTTTTAAAAAGCAATATTATTTTTTTCCTATTGTGATAGAAGATGAATATAAAATAATAAAATGTTTACCTCCATTAAAGTTTAAATAATAATTGTTTTGAGTTTAAAAAAAATTGAATATTCATAATATCGGAAGGTATTTTAAACTTTTGTTTATTCACTACTAGTGCGTGTATTTAATCGCGTGGTTGATAGTTCGCAAGACGCCTTCTGAAAGTTTACCGTGGCGGCGGATGCTGATAAATATTCTCCGCGTACTTGTAGAGGATTCATTATCTGGCCACTCCAGCCCGCAGGTGCAGCCACAGATGGTAGCTTCTAACGCGTCCTCCGGTAAAGCATGCCATAAACACAAATTGCTCTGTTCAGACAAGCTCCTTGAAAGACCGCCCGCACCTCGCTCGCAGCTATAAATTACTGGCGAATGGAGCCTTAACCAGTGTAGCTTTCAAACTGCGGAGAGCTGTTTATGCTAAAAGTACTCTTTTTTTAATAGAAACTCTTTATTTCATATTTTAGTGAAGTTTTAGTTCTGGTAATATGCTTGATGGCTTGAGAACAGCATAGATTATAACATATTTTGTTTCCAAACAACAGCGCACGGTCTGGATTTTAGTCAAACTTTTAAGCGAAATATGTGCTCAGTGATTAATGCAGCTTAATTCACCACAAAAAAGCAGTAACTTCTTCATTTTAAGCATAACAATCATGTAAAGACGTCATAAAGTTTTGAATTTGTGTGCAAAAGGGAGGTTCATTTAACACATTATATATATCCATAATACTCTAACATATATTTATAAAATTGTGTGATACATAGCATTTTAATAGTCTACATGATTGAAAGCGTGATATAACGATAACTGCACTAAACATCATATTGCAAATACAATGGAAATAAATAAAAAAACATGTGTAAAAATGTATTTCTTTATTTACCTATTTATTAGTCGTGTTGTCGTCCATTCTCTCTGAACTTTTGCATATAATGAGATATTCTGATGTTACATGAGCGAAATATTCAGATTTTTTCTGCATAACAAAATAGTCATTATTAGATTAAATTTCGCGTCTTAGCAGCAAGTACACTAAAGAGCCAAAAAAGAATGGTATAGGCTTGCGTATGCAAATAACAGAAGTATGGAACCAATCAGAGTAACGCGATGCGGTCGGCAGGTAGATCGGTTACTGCTGCTACAATGGCAGGTTATCAANCAATCAGAGTAACGCGATGCGGTCGGCAGGTAGATCGGTTACTGCTGCTACAATGGCAGGTTATCAAGATTTAAGAGAGTTTTAACGTAGTGTTATATTTGGCGCACGATAGATGGGACATATCATCTCCGAGGTAGCGATAACATTTGGATATTCGCGTACGACCATTTCACGAGTGTACCGTGAATATCGGGAATCCGGTAAAACATCACATCTTCGACATACATGTGGCCGGAAAACGATCGTGAAAGAACGGGACAAACGACGACCGACGAGAATCATTAAACGTGACAGACGTGCAACCCTTTTTCAAATCGGCGTATATTGAATTTGTGGACTGTCCTGCAGGATTCATGGTGTGAATTGCCTCCTGCATACCTTCAGACATAGGTCGAATCCATGCCACGTCAATTTGCGGCACTTCTGCGTGCTCGGAAGGGGGGAGGGGGGCTACACGATATTAGGCAGGTGTGCCATTTTTTGGCTCTTCAGTGTAGAACAATGTTGGGAGTTGCTGACATTGAGCAGCACGAAATGCAAGAAATCTCATTACTTTTTCGTGTTATGTATTTCATTTCCCTGCAATTTTTTCAAATGTCTAATAATCCTGAAATTTTATTACTGTAATGTTTGGAACAGTTTTTATGTGCCACCAAAACTTTTATTCTTTTTTGCATTCGTAATCGTTTTCTAAATTATTTTTTATAATATTGCGACTACTAAATGTTCTTAATTAAATGGCCTGGGTCACTTATCCAGTAAAACTACTTTCGTAATCTAAGAATATATCCTGCAACGTAACTAAATACATTTGATACCTGCTCAATGCTGTGGTTTATAAGTAGGTATTGAATCTGCTCTCGGCGCGAGGTGCTAGTGATTGAGGCTGGCCCTCCATGTTANGCCCTCCGTGTTAGGGCGTAGGAATACGTCGACACTATTGTCTCTAGGTCCAATTTACTAATAAATTCACCTCGTTTTTAGGTTACCAATAAATCAGTTTTATTAACGCTTAACAGGGCCACTCATACATGTACACACGAGACAACACTCCCCTTCCCTTTTATACGTCGGCTCCGTATTGTTTGGCGCGCCGATTCGCGCCTAGAANACACACGAGACAACACTCCCCTTCCCTTTTATACGTCGGCTCCGTATTGTTTGGCGTGGCGATTCGCGTCGGGGAGGGGGGGGGGGGCAAGATTCTTCACACTTGCTGGATGACTCTACTTATCTGGCTTGAGGCGCTGTCTTCTCTCGGCTGGCGACTTAGGACTGCTCCGGCACTTGGTGGGCGTCTCGACGCCTGGTCTCGAAGCTCCTCCTCCCGGGTCCACTCAGCACTCTCCGACTGACGACGGCCGGCTGCCGTTGTCTTCTCCCGGATTCGCTCCGCCCTCGATTCCCGTCTGCCGACTGCCGCGTTTCCTCGGACTCTTCCTGTCGCACATCCCGTTTGACTGCCTCCGACTGAGGTCGACGTCGTGATGCATTCTCGATCTGGACGCTTCACTTCAGGTTCTCCGACTGACTGCCTGACTTCTCGATCCTCGACTGACTGATGCGTTCCTCCCTCCTCCTCGTGGTTTTGTAGGCTCGATCGCAATATTCAACTTGCACCATCCCTGCACATGGCCGGGGTGCTTGCCGCGTCCTCCCTGAGTCGTAAAACACGTGGCCGCTGCTCCTGTGGTCCGCAGTCGGCCTAGCGTCGCCCCTTGATTCTGGTATGGCCGTTTATTGTTCTGATCTGCACGTGCGGGAACTCTTGTGTGGCCCCTTAGGTTCAGCGCACGTGTTGTTGTTATGCCCCCGGATATCATGTCATTATTCTCCCCAGCACGCCCGCTAAAAGCTCTCAATGTTTATTACTGAAACTAGCCCGGGACAGACTCAGCCGCTGGTGTGGGCTCAGCATCCCTTGGCAGCTGCGATATGCAGCTGCATCTGCCTTCCTCCGCACATGGTTGTTCCGCCGGGCCGTCCTGGCGCCATTCTCCTCATCACGTCCGCCAAACCCTTAATCCTTATTGCGGTCGTCACATTCATAAATAATTTTAATTAAAAATTGTAAATTAACTTATCGATAAAAAATGTCATAAAAATTTGTAACTGAATATGAACAATGAAATTATTTTCGGGTGAATTATATTCTTTTTGACAACAAATTCATTATTGCGTTTTGGTCCATCTTAGGTCTTTCTGAAAAACGGGTTTTGAATACCACACATTTAGATGATAAGAGTTTATTATAATTCACTATTTCACCCGATTTTTGCATGTCGAGAATGACTTAGCAAAGCTCGAAAACAGTCCCAAAACTATTAAATGTTGTTTTTATTTCTATGTACGACCTACAAACGGAGACGTCACTAATTTAATAAATGTCACTGAGTAACACATCCAGCTAGTTAGCAGATTATAGCCAAGTGCATGCATGTTATAACAATATTATTTTATCAACGGGTGGCAGTGGAAAATTCACGGAAGTAATTCTCTTTTTTCGTTACTTTTCCTCCATCGTGAACAGTGACCCGAAGTGAATTCCTTAATATTTTTATTGTATCTATTATTTTACCAGATACATTAACAGCGATTACTTTAAATCAATGCATGTGAAAAACGCTGCACTGCAGGACATGCATGCGTTTCAAATTAACTTTTCATTATCTTTTTGGATTGTTTTTAATTTTTTTAATGCGACATCAAGGGTTTCTTCACTTTTCAGAGGATGCCATCGCGAAGAGCTTCCGAGATAGCAGGAGAAATATGAGCAACGCAGCGACGCCGCTAACTTGGCCTGTCGTCGCCTCAATGACCGTATGATAGCGGGCCTGCGTGTAGGTAAGAAGCACACAACCGTAGCTATTAACGCCCTCGTCCCTTAACCAACACCTACCCCCTGTTCCTCGCGACACCCCGTGCCTCGTGATGCTATCGTGCAGCCGCTAAACGGCTGTGCCGTGGAACGGCGAGAAAAAGGCTGGAGGGAAGAATTTATAGTTCGCTGAATGTGTGGGCCAGATAAGTTTCATGGCAAAAAAAAAAAACAAGGTGGAAATGTATTTAACGGGCTGTGTTTCCCTCTTTTGCCTTGATCGATTTCACGGCTACTGCTCATTCCCTTTAAGTAGTTTTATCTCGTAATTTTTTCTTTTAATTCGTTATAATGAAGGACAAAAATTACCTCTATTGTTCTCTACATCACTTCAATATCCTAAAGTGACTCGTTTCACTTTTGCGGTAGCGTTCTAATAAAATGAGAAGCAGCATTTAATACACTCGGTAGTGCGTTATTCCAAGTAACCAGGGTTCCGTAGAGGATTTCGTTACATGATGAACTATAATAATGTTTAGAATTTGTATACACTGTAAACTTAGAGTCAACAATCCAGAAATTATAACTTTTTTAACTAATCCAGCATAATTATTATATTTTAATTCATTCCTCAGCATATCTATAAATCACATTTACAAATTTGAACGTGCTGAATAAAATACGGCATGTTCCATAAAAGTTTTAACTGTTTCTATCAATTTGCTTTGTCATTAACAGTTTAAAATATTTGCAGAAATATTTATATATTATGTGTTTATCAAATTATTATGCTCTGTTGACTTAAAAATATATACAACGAGTAAGTGTTAAGAAACCGTGGAGTATTAAGATAAGTTTCTGTTTTTAAGTTCATACGAACCTGTCAAGGCAATGAACGTGAGAGGGCTTAACAATTAAAATAAATGTTAGGATGACAGTTTAACTACTCTCATATGCTATATATATCCAAATCATTATCCACCAAAATTGCATTGAACATTAGTCCAGTTAACAAAAGTCACAAATTTTGTTTTTGTCCTTGAACTTTTTTTCTCGCTACGATATCGATGAAATCAAAGAAATTGATAAAGCCTTTCGTTTCAAGCGTTAAATAGTTTTTTTCTTTGCAAATAATACTCTCATGGAAATTTTCCTGATAAAATTTTATTGGCTTACATCACTAACGTAAATTTTAAAAAAAAATTGTAGATAAATATTTTTTTGGAAAAAAAAACCTTTTCATATGCCTATATGAAACTCCAGCCAGTTTTATTCCACCACAACTGAGCTGACTATTATGCGTACCGGTAAAAATTCACTCACAGGTATCAATGTGACATAATTAGCATACTTTCCACATATAGTTAAGCTAATAACAGGATTAGCGTGGTTATTTTACGCACGTTAGAAGACATTATTTTCTTTCGGTTTATGTGTCACCTTTGATATAAAACTGGTAGCTATTCGACTCTGAAAAACTGTAGTTTTTTTTCTAGGCTACGACATGCGTAGCTATTGAAATTAAGTGGAATTATATTCTAGAGAAAGATAATAAATATTTAAGTAGTGCCCTGAAAAGTGTATATTTTATTAACATACTTAAAATAAAGATTTATAATGCACCATTCACTTAGCACATACCAAACATGAACTGGAGAATCATTGCGTCAATTTTTCCACCCTCATAAATGAATGGTTCCCGCGTAATTATACTTAGATTTCAACATAACGGAAATCATAGGAGACGTTCAATAAAGAAAGACTTTGGGGTGATATCTTATGGCCTAATACTGTCTATTATTTTACATGTATGTTTGGTGCTTGGAAAGGGTATTACGTGTGGTGGAATTTACATGCTCGACAGTTGCATAGGTCAATGTTTCAAGGAAATAGACCAAAAATGATAGTGAAAAGAATTCATAGAATTCATAACTTCACATTTTTGAACACTCTGGCTAAAAAAATCGTAAACCTTTAATTTAAAAAAACCGTAAGAATGAAGGAATATTATAGTTTTAAAGGCAATTTAAATCCACGCAATATTTTCACCTTCGTTAGCGTTAACATCGAAGCGGAGATACGGCTAGCGCTCAGAAAATCCGGCTACCATACCCTAAAAAAAAATCTCCCCAACTCGACCTGTCATTACTAGCCAGTCTGAGGAACGGAAGAGACTAGGTGGTAGAGGATTGGCTGCGGAGTGAAAACTGAAGGAAAAACTGGAGTACCCCGAGTTTACCNACGGAAGAGACTAGGTGGTAGAGGATTGGCTGCGGAGTGAAAACTGAAGGAAAAACTGGAGTACCCCGAGTTTACCCCTACGTCAGTGCAGTGTTCACCTCGCTTTCTTTGTAGGAATCGTCGTCAAAATACTTACCCAAAATCAGGAACAGAACCACTGATTTCAGCAGTGGGAAATTCGTCACTAACACAGTCATGATAATATATTTTTATTTTTCCTTTCGTAAAGAAAAATGTATGGACTAGATACCTAAAGTTTGAGGACTACGACGATTTATACTAACAAACCGCACAACATTCACCTGGAATGAGTATCGAAAATAATTTGGGGAGAAACAATAACCGCAGTTACAAACTTATCCTTTATGACACGAAATAAAATCAGACTCGACCAGCAGAAATAGTGGCCTGGTAAACAAATAGAGAAAAAGGGGTAAGCAGAGAAGAAAATCTGAAGAATATCAGCAACGATGTTTAAGTTCACAGAAATATTTTATTCGAGCAGATATGTTTCTATGTGATTTCATCGCTGTTCTCTGTATGGTTGTATTCATACGAGTATCTACAGAGAACGCATGACAAGTGTTATTGTTAGCTTATTTTGAAACTATTGTACCACTCAAGGGAAATCTAATCAGTGCTAACGTACTTAAATTACTGGTTCAGTAAATTATTGAATTCGATAACACTGTCACAACAGCAGGTATTATTTTGAGAAACTAACGTGAGCTAGATTAACTCCACCACCAGATGTGGTCTTACGAACCCGTACATCTCGTGCTTTTTAAGAGTTCTTCTCTTGCTTTTACACGCACTGCAGCATGGGAGAGATAACGGTATATCGCCTTTACGACTGATTCAGCAGTGAGCAAGAGAAGACAGTAAACTCGGCGATAATGGCCGCCTATTACTTCAGCAAAGTTGGTGTACGTTCTCTTGCACTCCGGTATCACAAGAAGTAACAACCAGAAAAGGGAGGCGAGAAACCTTCTTACGACGCTCATTAAGATGGGCGTTTCATGCTCTGGAATCGAAAAACTTCGGAATGTGATTTAGAGCAGGTCGTTAATAAAAATGTCATGCCCCGTGAACGTCATAAAGTAAACCGTTCGAGTAAAAACGAAGTATGGAGAAGTCTTGACTTGTGGTCAAGAAAGTAGTAGCTAACATCCGGTAAAGTTTTTTCGAATGAAAGTTGTTCCACTGTTTGTCTGATTACACCTCCAATTTTATACACATTTCAGCAGTAATGTGGTATATGGTTACTTGTCTGTCTTAGGTATAATTAAGTTGAAATTGGTAAGAGAATTATGTGCGTGTTTAATGTCTAATGAAATATAGACAGATAGTGTCTCAATTTCAATCAATAAGTATTTTTCTTATTCCGACTCTACTAAGTTAACAAGAAGGGTAACTAAAAAGCAAACTAATGATAATGTAATTATAATTACTTAACTGAAAACTTGTTGCATAGCTGCTCATGATTTACTTCTTTAAGTATTTTTTAATACTTTCATCATAAATTAAATATTGCCATGTGACCTACAAAATTATTCATGCATTGCCCAAGCGTAACAGCTCAGCTATATCCGAACAGTCTTTATAGTATATATGCAGACTCTCTATTTAACTTGAAATAAAAAATATAAAAAAAGAACAATATTTTTCTTTTGGCCTGGACAGTTAAGTCGCTGTGAATATGTCACAATATAATATGTCCTCCCTGTCAGTTGACTTGCAACATAGATATTCGAGCTAACCATTATAACTATTTTGCTTTTTAATTGCGGCTGACAACTCAAGGCAGAAATCAACCAGCAAATTTACAAACTATTCTGGGTGAACGCTGCTTCTGCTTCATTATATTAACCTCCCTAACCCCTCCCCCATTATATCAAGACTATTTTTCTCATCGATACATAAATGGCCACCACGGTCTCTTGATCTCACGTCAATATAATTCTTTCTGTGGGGTCACACCAAGGGGCGAGTGTTACATGAACCTTGTAGATGACCACTTCATCCTCATCGTGAGGATACAGACAGTGTGCGACCAGTTAGACACACGCCAATCAAAGCTTCGATGTTGGAATAATTTCAAAAATGGCTTGGGGGATGGAAAGTCTGATAATCTTATACAGGATTATTTAAACAGTGTTAAATTCAATTGTATTAACAAAATACAAAAAAGTTAAGAGCTAACTCCTTCTCTTACCTCGGCCAATACCCCGAGAGTTAGACAGCAAGCGGATGAGTGCGCGTTTCGGATTGCCTGCCAAGAAGGCGTGAGGGAACATCTTATTACAAAGCCTACTGTCGTATTAACCCATTCGGTGATTGTTCTCCAGAATTCAACATATCACCCGAGGAAATTTTTTGCAATGGTCAGGAAAAATACTGTAGCTCACAAAAACACTGTCGTGTGACGGTTTAGGAATTTTAGAGCGACGCTGGTCCACAACCCCCCCCCCC
>NQII01001622.1:80111-99208 GCA_002778355.1 Clitarchus hookeri
CCAGCTGCGTGCAACAGACCAACCACAGAGGGCCTTTACCAGGACCATCCAGCTCACCAGACCACCAACTGCCGGAACAACTACCACGCAACATGTACAGATAAGTAACCCCGTCGTCACTCAGGGACCTGTCCTGACACCTTATGCCCCTACAGCGTCAGAAATGTAACCAGAACTTTGAACATTGTAACCAGCCCTTCAGGCCTTGAACTCGCAGGGNTGGGCTTGTCCAGTGCAACCCGGATCCGCGAAGGACGGGTGGGACCCACACACACCCGTGTGGTCCCTCGCCGGGGCGTGGTGGGGTAGTCAACAGTCCGTTACTACCCTACATCGAAAACGGGAGCGAGTGGTGAGCCCTAATGAGGGACGCCAGCTCAAGAGGAAACCAGCTGCGTGCAACAGACCAACCACAGAGGGCCTTTACCAGGACCATCCAGCTCACCAGACCACCAACTGCCGGAACAACTACCACGCAACATGTACAGATAAGTAACCCCGTCGTCACTCAGGGACCTGTCCTGACACCTAATGCCCCTACAGCGTCAGAAATGTAACCAGAACTTTGAACATTGTAACCAGCCCTTCAGGCCTTGAACTCGCAGGGCGTTAATGTGTGAGAAAATCCTCGGCAGAAAGTATGTGTAAATTCCCGCAACAGTGCTGGGAAGGTATAAGTAAAGTCCCATTGAATGAACCTGTTCCAAAACTACGAAGTCGTGATGAAGTCCTTTTGTGTTTTACCCCTTAACCTTCAGGCATCATATAGTCTATGCCACTAAGCATTAACAAAAGATGCTACGTACTTTTTGGATGTGTTAACACATAACCTAAGTTGCTAAATCCATAACATACAAATCAACAAATAACACGACATACAAAAATTGCTATAGTTAACAAAAATCATCTAGAAGATCGGGGATGAGATAACGTACACTAAGAATTTTTAGTTACAATTATTTCATTAGAACCTAATATAAATTTCACGAAAAAAGAAAAAAAAATCGTTCACACCGGTGTTTAACGAAATACAGAAAAATTAGTGTAGAATCCCACCATACACATTAAAAATAACGTTAAACACTACTTTGGAGAAATGTAGATAACCAAGAAGGTGGACAGCAAAGAAAACTACATAAAATGAATTAAATAATTCCTGAGTAAAATAAATTGACTTATACTTCTGAATTATTTTCGTATTATCATAAGCCAGCGAAAAGAATATCTTGGTGGCTACAAGAGCATTGAATCATTCCCCTATTTCAAATAAATATAATTTAACTACTTTTTTTACCTTACCTCACATTAACAAACTTGTTTATTCGACTCATTGATTGCTAAGAAATGTCTGTCAAACTCTAAATGTGTTTGACATGCTACGCAATTAGCCATTTGGTTTCAGAGATGATAATGCTATATTTGCGCTGTACTGCTCAGATAAAAAATAACTTCCATATAGAACTCTAAATGTTAGGAGAATAGTTCATCAAGTATGTTTACAGAAATGAAATGCGTAAATGGCATCTAATCATATGGGTATGTGAAGAATCAACATTCCACTAATTCTTTGCTAATGAAGCTACAGTAACTGCGGCGAATCACGTAGAGGATGCAGTAGAATTAGTTGTATGTAACGTTCTATAAGCAAGGTAGGATGAGTAAAAATGGAAACTTAGAGTGATTTATGTATAGCACAGTAGTGCACAAGGTTCAGTTAGAGAGAAAATATGTAATTAATAGAACCATCATAAAAATTTGTAACGATGACATCGGACTTCAAATTCAAATCAGAAACCTGCATTAGTAAAACACTTAAGTTTTTGATTAAGTAAAACCCTTTTAAGAACTTCCCTTTTAAAAAGCTGTCCAGTTTAATTAGTTTACTTAATTTTGCATCTGGTCTATACACACGAAATTAATTTTACCCCTTTAGAAAGTTTCCCTGTTTAATAATCCTACTTTTTCCAGTCCACTTAGAAACATGATTGGTATGTACTGTAATTAAATGCTTGTGTACCTCTGTGAAGATTGGCTACAGAATTAATATAACATTTAGCTGTGGATAGTATTTCACGCTTTATTAGACTCATTTGTTCCGATTATCCTTTAAATCAAAAAATATTAATTGTGCAAACATATATATAGCTCTGTTGTCTCACCTGTCGACACAAAATACATCTGCACACTTCGCCACAAGTTACATCATTTCATTTGTAATTCTGGGCGATGATGGATGCGCAACGCCACCTTTTTTTTTCATTGGCGCGTCCTTGTCAAACAATCAAGTAATAAGCAACTAATTTTGTTTCGATAGTGCTCCAAACAATATTTCAGACCTCATTAAGCTGCTTTCCAATACTACAATTTTGAAATTCTCAGAATACACATTTAAATATGTTTTTGCTCTATCAAAATATTAAGTCAATAACGCCTGACGGCGTATCTGAGTTCGTAATGGATGGAGGTCCTAATAAATATTATATAAATAAATTCAGAAATTATATTTTTCTCAAAGCTACAAACAGTAAAACATATGTTTTTTACCAGTCTGAGCAACCTATTAACTATTATTATTCTTATTGAGAGCAATATTTAATTACTCTCTCCATTTCAATTTAAGTATTTGTAACAGTCTTTACTCGGGTTAATGTCCCTTTAACTGCTCTAATTATTTCCACACGTTCAGTAAAAACTGTCTGTTTCCATCGTCCCGAATGTCTTTTCACTCACGCATACAGTCCATAGTCCCGCAGATCAGTCACACTCTTCACTGCACAAAAGCTCGCCGACGCACTCTCGCAGTTCGCTGCAGTCGTCCCTCGCCGCTCCGGAATTGCCCTACTGTCGCTTAAGGTCGCGCGAGATGCCAAACTCTCGGCTCTTAATCACTCTCTCCTAAAAGGCCCGCATGAGGTATTTATACTTGAGGTAGGAGCCATCTAGAACGTTTTCGGCAATTCAAGGTGTTCTGGAAAAACTAATTGTGATGACGACGTCATTCCTGCGTGATAAATGAAGAAATATGAGCTCCTCAGAGTCAGCTAGGCACGAGCTGCGATAAATTTATCGGTTTGTGCGGCGGCGGCGTCCTTTTTGATAGGCCGCTCGCTTTCTGTAACAGATGCGTGGCCACCGGCCTATCGCTCGCCTGTTCATTCAAAACAATCATTTGACTTTCTACCGCCACTATCATATAACTGCTGTCCTTCACTTCCACTCTCTCGGGCAGAATGCGAAGCATCGAGCGCGTAGCAATAATATACATTTATTATTGGAAAATATAAAATACTAATATAATATGGTAATATATTTTTTATAAAATATACAAAAATATAATTATAAAACCATGAATATATATACAAATTACAGACATTTCTTCGAAAAAGAAAATACTTTTAATTCATCACGCCGTTAAAATATCTTTCAATATAATAAAGCTTCATAAACGGTTAGCGGCAAATAAAAAATCATAAGTAAAGCAAAAATAAAAAAAGCAGATTCCACTCATTTCATGATGTAACTTTTATGGCACACATTATCATATGAAAATTGTTCATAATAATGGTATGCTCATTACGTAGTACAAAAAAATTACACAGCATACGAAATCCATCCCTACTTTTTTTGTTTAGGTGACCTTATTATTATCATATTGTCCAAAGAAAACAAACTCTAAAAGTAGTTCAACATTGGGCGAATAAGTGAACTTAGATGTGCAAAATAATTTCACCATCAAATATTTCATGAAAACGCCATATAACTCCCTTCTTATTGCATACGTTATCGTTCCTTAATAAATTAATTTTTTTTAACATTCAGAACTAATGTACACAATTGTGTACGTGTAGATAACTTTCGTTCTGTACTTCACACTGCTACGCACAATGACCACTGGTACTACCTGTGGGTAAATGTTTCGCAAGCCGTCTAACTTTCCAAGGTCATAATTGGTTCACATCACTGCAGCCGAACATACAGCCTATCGCTCATTGGCAGTGACAACGAAACGACACTGTAAAATATTTCCTGGCAAACTTACTAAACTATAATGCAAGTTTTAACCTATAAAGTGTGTGAAAAAAATTCCACATTTCAGACTGCAGATGTTGGTATGTTTAACGTAATTAGTATACGAGGTTGGGGACTTCCCTAGGCATTTGACTGTTTTGTGATTGACTGTACGACCGGTGTCATAGACGTATGGTAAAATAGTTTACCATTCGCACTTTCTCAATAATCGTATACATTTGTATGGTAATTTTACGATTAATTTCTTAGAGTGAAGTGTTGTGTCGACTTAAGTATACCACGTGTCATAAATTTTTTTGTTTGCAACACCTGAAACCGTAAATTGAAGTCAGTCTGAAAGGGTTTATATATGTACAAGGCATGCGTTAAAATTTCGTTAGTTTCAAGTGGCGGTAGGCAAATTTATATACGTAATTTAAGAGATAATTATGGCCCCAAATTCCGGAAAGTAATACGCAACGGCCTAAGCACGAAGTATGATAACTTTGCGCCTATCAATGGCGTATATTTCCTGAATTACAAATTTTCGTATATTTGCAATACTACATGCTGTATTTCTCCAATGATTTTGCTTGCGTATTATCAAGAAGTTCTTCCCGGGCTGAAGAAAATTGATTTTATTATACAATATTTTATTTTCTATGTTTATCAAAAGCCATTGCTAACATAAATGCTCCGAGACAATACGGCGTTTGTGTGATTATGTTTACTTTCAGATATCCAGCTGAAAATTTTTAATTTTTTATGTATTCCTGTTCAACCGGTGCTTGGTGTGCATTGCGTAATTTTATGAAAACCACGTAATTTTTTACGAAACGATTTAACACGTTACTAATAAACTGATCTACGCACATAATACGCAATTTAAATGGAGAAGGGATTGTAATTTATAACGCACATTAGAAGTACAAATTAGAAGCCCCCAGGAATTGCTTTAAAAAGTAGTTTTCAGAGTCCTGTATCTTTAACTATTCTCACTGCATGCATGTGAAACTAGAATAGAAGACTTCAATGAAGTTTGCTTCATAACCTTCACCAACCAATAATGAGTGGTCACTTAAATTATCATAACTAAACCCAGCATGACGAAAAGCTTACACATCAATTAAGCGATTTATTTTTAGGGGCAATGAGTACTTCATGTTTGTGTCAGTACCGCCCGTATTGCTGCAAGCCGGAAAATATCTCCAAGTAGCAGAGCGGCTAATCAATATTTAAACAAAATTTTAATATCAAATTAAAAGAGCGTGACATTTTTTCCGTGATAACCGATGGCAAAACGGTGGTAACTGGTTGCCAAGCTTACGTACTCAGAAGCATAAAAAAAAATTTCATCATTCCCCTTAATTACAATTACGGCGCAATTTCGGCTGTTGGAGCTTGTGACCTGTAGCTGCAATACTAAAGAGTGAAAATAAAGGAAAATGTTGAGGAAACACGTTGAGAATTGGCCGGAGATTACGAGATTGTAGCCGCCAGGAAAATGTAGGGGGAATGTTGGTTCGTCGGAGGGGAAAAAGACAACCTCTCTTTAAAACAAGCAGTGGAAGCTAGCAGGACTACCAACAGCAAAAAATCGTACGTCATGCAGGGACTCCCACAACAAATACAAACACAGAATTAATTCCTCTGTACCTGACAATAGAAGATAGGAAAATCTCGTAACTGTACACGCATTAAAATAAAGAGCACGTGTGATATGCTCTGCAATATAGGCATCATAAGGACAATGACATGCATATATTTGCACATAAATACGTTGAAAACACTTAAATTATATCCGACAGTGAATTGACAATCGTAATTCACACTGCTAAGCATTTTCTCCTGGCTTCAGTTGAGAAACCATCACTTCTCGATTAGTTCCAAATGATACAAAATATTAACGCTGTATATGTTTTATCACATAAGAGATTCGTCCATGGTGTGGCAGAGGACACGCACATCCTGGCCAAGGTCACGATGGCGGAATATTTAACGAAAAATATCTGGGATCAAGCACTGGGTATCTTCGTTGTGATGTTTTTATGCGCGAGATGGAGCTGAGCTCATTTTAAAAAAAAACACCGCCATCCGTTACCGCAGTTGTATATGCGAAGCATAAGCAAAGTCGTAATAATTCCAAGACAACCAAATTGAAAATCAATTCTCGAAAAGTTCTGCTATAACAGTTTTGCACCCGCGAGGGTAATTTCCTCTTGTTGATCAATTATTCTATGATTAAATCAGAGGTGTATTTCAGCGGTCTCTTGACATTTAAAGTAGGAAAGTTGCAACTGATATCTGATGGACGTACAACATTCAGGAGTTCTCGATCCCATAGCTTGTTAGCAGACATTCTTTTTAATCTACCTTCAGCTTCAATGTAAGTTTACAACTCCGTCACTGGATATCCCAACCTGTATTCTGATTTTTTCTTGTGGCTTCTCAACCACATTGGGCCGCGGTGACTGAGAGGCGAACCATGTTCAATCCCCGGCCGGGTCACTCCGGATTTTCGCTAGTGGGAATTGTGCCCAACGATGCCGCAGTTCGGCGGGTTTTCTCGGGTATCTCCCGTTTACACAGCCCTTGAATTCCGGCGAAGCTCCACTCTTGCCTCATTTCACACTCATCAGCTTTCATTCCCAACCACACTTTGGTTTAGGAGACTGTAGTTTACCAGCTCATAGGGCTGCTAATCATTATACTGGAAATCTTTTCGGTGATCTATTTAATTTCGCATACTGTAATGTTTATTTTGCTTGGGAAGGCGTTTGAGAACTTACGCATCAATTGCCGCCGCGGTTCGGCGAGTCAAGGCCTCCTACCGAAAGCATTATAACTCTGTTCAAATTTCCCTGAAACTAATACGTCCACTTCCCGTTGCCACCAAAAACAGCTACGAGTTTCGTTTTTAAACATGATCAAAAACACCTTTCAGAATTCAAGAATTGTAACACAGGGAAGATCTTACAAAAACAATGAGAAAATTGCGATGAATTCGCATACAGGCAATTAAGTCACTTTTTATTATGCTCATGTCACATTACTGATAATACTATGTATAGAAAAGATTGGGCTTTGCCTATATCCAATGCCCGGCGATTATATAATATGTATCATTGTAAGAAACCAAACTAAAAATATTTACTTGCTTTTTTACTTATTCACTTTCCGACAGTTAGTTTATTAAAACCGTATTCGCAAAATATACTGTAGCTGAAAACAGCGGAGGCCAGGTCAGGGTTAAAAGGTTGGAAATCCCACAGAGCCTCTTGCAGCCACATACAGGATAAAAAAAAAGAAAGGGGATGAATAACAGGATAATTTAAGAGCCCTTAAGAGTGTGTTAAAGGACCATTGGGATAAGACAGGTGCAGAGAAGGGAATACAAGTGATTAGTTAGAAATTTTACATGTGACCACATTTTAAAATCTTGTTAAATATGTTATCCCCAGACATCCTAGAAAAAAATTCACACAATTAAGATTAAAATTTTAAAATTTTACTGGCATTATCCTTACCTCAGACATCGTAATAGCTCTCACTATAAAAAATTATTTCAAGTCTGTATCCCCCATTGTTTCCAGTGCAGGTCCCTGCTTTGTCAGTCTGACACTGGCTGAAAGATCACAACATCGGTGAAACCGACAAATCATACAATGTTGATTGTATGTTCGTTTATAACACGGCTGATTAATAACGCTTACACGTATATGCTGCGTTATTTGTTAATATGTGCACACCGGCATTTATTTTTTCCAACATTCTGTATTGTGTGAAGGTTAAACATTATAGATTACTCGTTACACTGCCCACTTATATTATGCAAAAATTTGTCAGCCTCGAACTATTACTGTCTGCCACTTCAGGATATTAGCAAATATGTAATAATTTCATTTGTTTAGAAAAAAATGCAATATTTATTTATACAAGAAGAAAGTACATGCACGTCATCAAAAAATGTTTTATGGCGAAATTATTAGATTTTATCGACTTAAAACGATATATTACATGTATCATTGAGACGTATCTGACGGAGATATAGGTAAGATTTAACGACACTCTTGCTTTTCTCGTTTCTATTATACTTACCATGCAAATTTTACTCTAATTTTTGCAATGAATTAAACTTAACGAAGAAGGGATTTTAAATTATAACTATGGACTTCTTCTTACAATTACGTGATTTTTAAATATGTAAACTCGTAATCTGCTCTTTTATAAAGGATTAATAAGTATTTACGTATAATTTAATTAAATTTTCTAGTTCTGAAAATGTATTGTAAAATATTTTTACTAACGTAATTTATTAAAATCACTTTACTGAAACTGTGTTTTAAGATTAGTCTCCTGTCATGCGTGGCCAGCGCTTTATTCTTGATTATGAATTCTTTGAATTATTTTTGTCCACTAATGTTTCCACTGAGTTTACAATCAACATTTAATTGAACTGTTCTGTATAAAAAAAAGATACGTTTTGATATAATGTTAACAACATTGGTTGAAAGGAAAACGTTTACAAAAATTCTCTTTAAATATTAGTTTGTTAAAGTAAAAATTATTGTGCAAAAACTGTTAACATCTCCTGACAAAAATTGCATTGCAAAATAACTTACAGGTAAATGTCAAATACCAAACAGTGATTAATTAATTAATATTATCTTCTAGTCTATTAATTCTTTTCCTATGAGCAAATTGGGACTAATGGGCCCTGGTGGAAAATTAACTAAGAATTTGTCAGTAACACAGCTATTCTATAAAAATACTGATTATGCGTGTTGCTCTAGCAATAATATGTTGTTACAGCGCATATGACTAACATATTTTTTTATATGACGTTATTGTTTTATTTGTAATTTAAACAACGTGACTTAATTATTGGAGAAGCTTGAAGGATTTTATGCTTTATGTGCGCGGATGGCCTGAAATATCAAAAGAAACGTTCAATTTAGTTTTTTATCAACTTACATTTTATGCCACTGAAATTATTCTGCTAGAATCAAACGTCAACATTTATAAGTGAGTACCAAATATACTGCCAGACAATTTTTGAATCAATGAACTCATCATCCTTTGCTTCGGATAATATTCATTCCGGCAGACCAACAACAATATCCACTTCTTAATTCAATACTTACACCTTGCGCTGTGAACATACAAAATTTTGTTTCAATCGGTTGAATTGTTCCTGAGATAAGGCATATCATCGTAAATATTTAAAGGACCGCCATTTCGAAAGTAATTTCTCAGCGTGGTCGATAAGTATAAAAGTCAGGTGTACTTACTTAGTGTCCTTGCTGATATGTGTACCGAGTTTGGTGAAATTCGGTTCCCGCGTTCAAAAATTGAAATGGCGGACACACACGCGCTTAGACACACACAGGGGCACACAGCCAGGAAAGTGATCTCATAAGCCCTTCTTTCCTTCGGAAAGTAGGCTAAGAAATGGGACAGAAAACCTAATGCGACTCATAGCTTAAAATGATCACTGAGGGAGGTAAGCGCCCCTAAAGCAAGACATTATTTAATTAATTTAAAATATATATCGGATACTTAAAAAAATCAATGTTGATTATATGAAATTCTGGCCTGTAAAATCGTCACCTTTCATAAATTAAATTGACGTTACAAAGTTATAATCGAAAAAAAAAACTAACCTCTACTTTTCCTCGTGTTTTGGTGTTCGAAATCAGCATGTACACATTAATAAATAAGTTAGCATTATTAAAAAACAATGAGGCCGACTGTGCCAAAAAAAAAAGTGAACGATTTTTTAAAGGGTGGAGCGGAAAGCCTGCGTGGATAGGCAACTTTTCTGCCATCCGTAAATTCGTGGTTGCCATTTTATTGCAGAGCGTGGGAACGACATATAATAAGTCATCTGACAAATTTACATAGAATAATTTGCAGCCCTATTTTGTTGATTGCTAATGTCTGTAATGTACCATTATGTTGTTATCACGTTTGTGTTCAATAAAACCTATTCAGCTGAATCAGAATGAGTCTTAGTTACGAAAATATTACTAATGTGTATTTTAAAACGTTATTTGTAGTGCACATTTCGGTTAGCTACAAAAAGGGTGATTTGTACACTTTCCTTAACATCTTCGCAATAAACTGCTACACACTTAAGTATTTGCGAGTGGCAAACGTGATTCCTACCCATGCAGGCGTGCCCCTGCACCATTTGAAAATTTGTGCACTCATTTGTTAAATACTGCTGGCCTTAGTGCTTATTTGCCAATCTGTACATTTTTACCTCAGACATAAATACACCAGAAAATCTACGGGGTAGAATTTTTCGCGGTCATAATCTGGCAACACCCATTAAATTTATTAAATGGAATAATTTTACGAATCAAATATTCTCAGGTTTAATACCTTTTATCAAATTAACATCAGCCACTTATTTTTTTGTTTCATATCATTCAAAACATTTGGCGTTAGGGACGCACAAATCTCCTACCCCTTTGCTAGCCTCAAAAAAATCGCTTTCGGCAATAAGTCGTATTATTTATTCTGCATCATTTTTCAAGAGGAATTACCTCACAAAGTTTAGCATACATGCAATTTGTATATACACACGCATACACGCACGTGCACAGTTTCAAGAAACAAACGAAGTAATTTTTAATTTGCAAGCCGGAAATAAAAGTAGCACAGATAAAAAATTGTATGTCTCTATAATCTTTATTCCAAATACACTTTCAGAGTCCATTTCCGGAAAATGCACATCCGCTCTTGTTCTCGCGGGGAAATGGAAGTAAATTCACAGCATCACGAAGCTGTTATGGTCATTATATTAAAAAAACAAGGCTTGTTCCAACGAACCGTGCGAGCCATGAATGGAAGTGCAAAGCTGGATCGGTGCTGTGATCCCGCGGAATCATTTCCTTCTGCCGTTCACGGGCCTGGAATTATATCGGCGTGCATTTATGCGCGGGTGGCTGGCAATCCTCTGTAACGCCGTGCTCGTTCACGTCAACCTGCCTGGACATGGGAATTTTTTTTTTCCCCCTCAAGGATTGGTACCTCGTTAGCCCACGTGTGGCATGCGTTGTCGGTGCCGTTCGCTTTAGGCAAGCCACTTTTACATACAATGATTCTAATAAGTGTTCGTTACTGTAATTACACAATTGAAAAGTATTTGATAAAAATAAAATATAGGTACAGACACAGTGGTATATATTTATAACAGGTATAACTCGTGATATTAAAAAGCAATTAAAACAATTCACATTTCACTGAGTTAATGAACAAATCGTCACAGAACAACCTACCAATTCCCAATGTGACCTCCAATATGTATTCGTCCGTGAGCCCGCAGACCAGCTAGCGTACCGCATTCGTGCGCACTAAGTGTAAAAATATTTTTAATAATAACTATTTCTTGCTAGATATTACCAACACTCGAATTTTCTCTCTGATTTTAACTATATTAATAATATTAAAATATCATGTTGTAAAAATTTAATATAAGTCAAAGTTTAAGTTAACCAAAAATAGGGTACTTTTATTTTAATAGAAGTATAAAACGCCTGTGATGCATGGCATATTTAGGAAATAACTAAACACGTTATTCACGGGTTAATTTTTCATAGGTTTATTTAAAATAGTATGAAGAAAACCTGAATAGACTACAGGCACAGTAGGTAGAGTTGATTGCAGATAGTACAAAGCGTAGGGAATAATGGGCAGAAAAGACTAAGGAAGAAATACGAATCGTAGTACCGTCATCGGGGGTTACTTAAGCCGCCGGGGTAACTTAAGCCATTTTGTTAGGGAAATTTCGAATGCTGATTTTGGCAACACTGTTTTGAGATTGTTTGTTTGTATTCATGCCACATGGTTTAAATTTTTATAAGGTTTTGTTTGTATGTTCTAAAGATAAGTTTATATACGTATATTTCTATGAAGGTTAACTTTATCATTTATTTATACCTTACATAGCTTTAGTCACCAATGTTATATTTTTAAGTTGAATTTAATATAAAAATTCTCCAACATAACCTTAAACAATATTTTTATTGTTGTACCACTACATAGATTCTATTTCCATTGTGTTTTTTTTTTAATTTAAGCTTAAATTCACGGCTTTTTCATGTGTGGGGTAACAAAGGACACCAAGAACTATTGGCTTTTGTTACCCGTACTCGTTTGTCATATCGTACCATATGAAATGATGAATACTTAACAGGTATTTTTTTTATCTTTTTCACTATAAAAGATGCCTTGAAAGTACCAAAGGCCTATTGGAGCTCGAAAATATCAAGATTACACAGACGATTACTTAAAAAAAGCAGTTGAAGAGGTGCAAAAAGGATTATCGGTACGAGAATTGTTCATGGTCAACACGTCCTCGATCATGAAAACGGCGACCGAAAGGGTTCATTTATATTGACTGTGCAATTAACGTTTTTTATAGTCAGTGTTAACGGAGATATAAAACGTTTGTAATATCTGATCTATTCAGGAAACCACCAGACATGTTATGGGGTGATATTTCAAATGCTTTATTTAGAAAAGGGAGATTACACAGACTATAAAGTAAATTCACGTTTACTTCCAACTTTTCGCGCTGTGTTGTATAAATTCAAAACTAGAATTGTAAAATTTTTACTTTTAACACTACTATTACCATCAATAAAAGTCTTGATCGCCACTTTTACGTTTATTTGAGCGCTGTGAATGGCTTTTGTTAACTCATTAATAACCATCTTAAGCCGGACATTGGTTTCTTACCAATGGCCTAACTTACTCCCTTTTCTGGGGTAATTTAGGTCGTCATGTTTTAATTTTTAAAATTTTGACACGCATGTTTTCGAAAACTTTCCTGTATGCGAACATAAAAAGTAGCTACATGCCCAAGTTTTAAGCTTATTAGTTAATATCTAAAGTAAATAGTCGTGGATTGGCGGATGTTTGAAATTGAAAAGTGGCTTAAGTAACCCCTGATGACGGTACTTCAATTTACTGCTGTTAAATCATGTAACGAAATAAGTTTAATTATATGCATGCCAAAAACAACAGTGTAAAGCATTATATAAAGGTTTAAACAAACTAAAAAAGACCGAGATTCTGCAAGGAATGGCCGTCCACCTACCTCGACTTACAGTGCGACGAATATTCGTAAGAGCCACTGTGCGTGCTGAATTTCTAGCTACACTCGAAAGTTCTAGATGGCACTTACCGCCCTGTATCGCAACTACTTATGTAAAACGTTTGTTACCTTAATAAAGTGTAGTTACGTGTAACATGATATATATATGCTGTTTACGGTTAATTGAGGAGAACTTTTGAAATCAACCTTTGAAAATTGACGCTGTCTCTACTAGGATGTATATATTGACATGATCACCGAGTTTCATGAGCCGAGTAAAGTTAGTAACGATGGAGAGAAAATAGTTCCACGANAAAACGTTTGTTACCTTAATAAAGTGTAGTTACGTGTAACACGATATATATATGTGCTGTTTACGGTTAATTGAGGAGAACTTTTGAAATCAACCTTTGAAAATTGACGCTGTCTCTACTAGTATGTATATATTGACATGATCACCGAGTTTCATGAGCCGAGTAAAGTTAGTAACGATGGAGAGAAAATAGTTCCACGACTTTGCGTTGAATTAAAAGTGTTAAGACAAACATATGTGAATACTGAAATTATTTATTTTCCTTCCTGTTATTTCTAGTGCATATAAGTGTAATAAAGACAAATTTGTAAATTACTTTATGTTCTATTAATTTTATAGATTCACTTAACCGACGCGTGAATAAATTTGACTCAATGCATGCAGTGAAGAAGTGTTTGTCAAATATTTCGGAAGTTAAACCAAGAATAATGTTTAAAACAGTAGACGCAAAAAGAAACCACTTCTATTATTGTATACTGCAAACATCAAACATGTGTTTTATCTCACTTATTGTTTACTGAAAATTTTTAGCAGTGAACTAAATAAAAGAGTCGACGCCAGTTTTACACCTTCGGGTTAATTCAAATAACTCTTCATCCAATATATTTTTTTTTATCAATTTATATATTCGTAAAGTTGATAGCATGTAACTCGGGATCTCTATTAAAAGTTTCATAAAAAAAGTCTTCACTGGCTAGCAGTATGACGGAACATCGTTCAGCTGCCGTCTGAGACTCGTTTTTCCAGAGTGCAACCCGACCAATAGGAATATTTCATGACGCCTAGAAGCTTCGCTTCTGTGCGTTTACCTATGCTGTTGTATGGTGTTGTTGGAGTACAACTGATACCACGGAACCACTTCGTTGTGGGTTATACATTCAGTCATCTAAAATGTTTGGCCCACGCCGTGATTCGAGCTGGAAACCTTACCAACCCGACCTCGAACGAACATGCGGTGGCCCGAAGAACAACACGTGCTGGCCAAACTTTCTCCCAATCTGTTTCTCGGCTTACCATTCCCTTTCGCAGTGCACTTCCATTTATCTCTCCGTCCTATCACTTTCTCCCATTTTTCCTCCTTTGATCCCCTCGCCTATTTCCGCTCCTCTTGCCCAGATGCCGCGTCTAGCTTCCTCTTTCTATCTCTTCCATCTGCTTCCAATCTGTTCATGTAGTCCGTTCCCTACCACCGTTCGCCAGTCTTTGACGGAGCATGTCGGGACCAGGCGTGCAGATAGCCTTTCCAACGACCCACATTTTTCTCTCTTTTTTGACACAGAAGTACTTCAGTCTCCGAGTAGAGTTTGTGACTTCCTACCGTCCCATCTCTCCGTATGTGAAGGGAATATCTGTCTTACAACCCCCTTGAAAATTCCCGCGTTATAACAAAAGGGTAGTTGTTTGTTTTCGCAGAATAAACTCCAGCTATTACTTTCTTTTTTAATAGTATTTTATTAGTTAGATGTCCGGCCTTTCATAACGCTATCCGAGTATTTAAAATACGTAATCATACAAGGCTGTATAGACCTCCAGAAACATTCAGAACTGGCTAACTGTGAGATGATTCCGAACACTTGGACTCATACCGTGTTTATAAAATTTAACATAGCTGGCCTTGCTGGTGAAGTAGTTAAAAACCAATTTTTCGCTCGTGAGAAATATGGCGGACGTTGCCATTAGCCGGTGGGTTTTCTCGAGGCACTCTCGTTTCCCGTACTTTTTCATTCCAACGCCGCTGCATCTCCGTCTGACTTCTTCCCCACCGGTCCTCAAGTCTTCATCTTTTTAGTAAATTCCAACTCTCTCAATCGAACTAAACAATTGTTTAATTTGCAAAAATATATTTCGTCCGGTCGTGGGATTTTCTAGGTTTCCCCACATGAGAAATTTTCAGATTTAATATACATCTTACTAAGTTGAAAAAATATTTCCAACTCTTGTTAACGTCTATTAAGGGAATATATTATTGCAATGCGCCGAACCACGTAAGCAAAACAAAAATAAACTAAAAAAGACCAACATACATTACCTTGCTGTATTTATGAAACATCCCAGTTTTCATGATTAAATTACGCCTTTCATAACATTAGGACACACGTATAATAGATCACGTTTGTAGGGACATTACTACGTCATCACCTTTTCGAAAGAAACCTAAACAGTGAAAATACAGAACGTGAATGAGTAATGTGATGGCAAAGACAATACTCGAAAGATATGACTGGAAAATGCTCGACTACCGCTTTGCCACAATATATAAGTTTTGTAACGATAATTCACTTATATTTAATTAACATTCATAAATAACAGCTTTATAAATTTGTCGACTGCTAATATGTTTGGTAATGTAAGTAGACCGTTTTGGAATCTCTATACGTATTTTGCCGGCTTTATTCGACAGTTACTAATAGGTTTATCGAATTTCATGCATACACTCTGTTACAAATTACATGAGATTAATTCATCATTGTAAGTCACTCATAATAATGATACGTAGGCAAAACTACTGTGAGACTGATTTGCTATTAAGTGAGGTTTTACGAAAGCCATCTATTCTTTTTTATTTTTTGCCCATTGCGTACCATTCCACTTTCTGTAAATCTTATCGTTGATTCTAACCCATACTCTAGTTTCTATGTGGCCACATGAAACTGTGAAACAACAATGCACAAAGATAAGACCATGTTTAGTTTTTACTCTGGTAGGGGGCCGCGGTGGTGTAGTATTCAGACTACTCGCCTCCGAACTAGGCGAACCGGGTTCGATTCACGGCGGGGTCGCTCCATGATTTTCGCATTTGGAAATAGCGCCGTACGAAGCCTGATCTTTTTTTCCCCCAAAAATACGTCCTTTCCCATCTAAACACTGATCCATGCGCATCTTTCCCTATACAAAGCAGTGTTACACGCCATCAACTGTCACCCTCCTTCAAAAAATCTACCGTTTTGCTTTTCACCTATTCAGCACAAAGAAAAATAATTTGTATTCAGTGCACTTTTCATACTGGGAAATAACTCTGTCACGCGGTTCCAGAGCTAGTCAAAATTGGAGGTATTCAAACATACATGTGCTTGTCTGCAAATAACGCTCACAGAGAGAATGTTGGGGTGAAACCCGGACACACGCATGCGCGAAACATCGTTGCTTGCACTAAATAAATAATTTGCTGGTCGATTTAACAAACATACATTTTCTTTATAAATAGTGTGTTTTAGTGTTATTATTGAATTACTCTTGCAATGACGGTGAGCTGTTAACTGAACCTTTAATTTAGACGTTCGCTATTGCAACGTAGGAAAGAAACAAACAATATGGCATGAAAATTTTGTCACAAAACCATAAAAAAAACCATTACGTTATTAAAATGTGTATAATCATGCTAAGTCAACGGTTTAAGCCGTAACAAAATTACAATTTATTGTGATACTTATTTTGAAGCGTTAGTTATATTCAAATATTTTACTTCCTTACGGGTACCTCCTGCCGGCTGGCAGCTGTGAAATTTAAAAAGGAAATACCACGTTAAATAAATTTCGCCGCAGTGCTTAATTTTAAATATAGGCGTTTCAAACAAAATGCATTCTTCACTTATATTTTAGGAGAAGTTCCCTACATCGGAGATGCTTCCATAAAATGTATAGCCTTTTTTGCAAGTAATTTTTAAAATTTATGCTTTTCAAAAAAGTATCTACTGCCTATATATGTCGAAAACTTACGCTCGTAATGATATTCTCCTAAAAAATGCATACAAAATAAGTTTTGTTTTAAACGCCTATCTTTAAAATTAACGCACTAAGGTGAAATTTCTTTAACGTGGGATTTCCTACGTAAATTTCGCAGCGGCCAGTTGGTAGGCAGTTCCCTTAAGCCTATCGTGTATTTGGCTTTGACATGGCTGATTCAAACGTCCAAACACAAAATTCACAGAAAAAATTCAAGTTCTATTTGGGCGAAACCGCGTACAAAATCTGTAGTTAATTAAAAACTGCCACGCAAAAATTAAGTTAGATATTCAAATTTCGGTCGGGTAGTTCAAGCAGGAAAAATTACTTTTAATCTGCCCAAACGTAAGAGTTGAAATTCCACTGGGCGAAGACTGGGGTCACAGCCAGTTAATAATGGAAACCCGGCATGCGTGCATATAAACGCTGATATGGGCTGTTCACGATAAACTGAGCACTTTTGAAAGCACTGCTTAAGATCAACTTGCATGCACATTGTGTATTCTTCCATAAAATGTAAAATTTACATTGCGATTGGCCTGATCACTTTATTCCTGCGTCGGTCATGTGAAACTGTGAAATTATTAGGATAGTTAACATTTTACAGAATTCCTCATTCGTACACTTACGTGCATTTGAAAAAGGAGAAACCAAATAAATATTTCCAGTATTCCCAAATGTTCACCTAACACTTTATTTCAACTTTTAAGACATGGAACTAATTTCCCTCCATCGGTACCAACTTTACTGGGCGCTTGCCAGTCTGAGTGTGCACATTAAAATATATGCAGTTAGAGGCAGTGATATTTGTTCATACGTTGATTTCAAAAGTTATCAAATAAGCTTCAAGAGCCCATAATAAAATGCACAGTTCAACAAGTTATTTTGTGTAAAATTTTTATTCCGTTAACGTGTGGCCTTTTCGTAAATCTACAGGTAAATAAGAGTTTTTTTTTCGTAAAGATTAAAGTAGATGTACCAATGATGAATCACTGTAATTTACAAACGCATGATCAGTAACTATGACCGCTTTGCTCGATCTCTCTCTGTACCTCTCTTTTTCTCTCGCGCTCTCACATGCCTCCGGAAGACCGTGCTATCACGAATTCAGAAATCGAAGTTCCCATAGCTCATCAAGTGGGTTTGAAAATATAATTGCAGCCCGACAGACTTCGGTCTAACCATTGAGCCGGCGGCGCCGCGGCGGGCTGCTGTGTTTATGTTTTAGCTGGGCTCCGGGCCCGTATTTACAGCTGCTTACCTCTGTTGCTATCTTGGTAAATTTACGTTATAGGTGATATCGGCGAGGGAGGGAAGCTCTCCACCAGTCTCCCGACTGGCGTGTTGTGGTGTTTCACTTCGCACCACAGTCGCTCTTGTCGTTATACTGTCCTCGCCAACACACCGCTGCCTATCAAAGAATATATCGTCTGAAGTGCTGAATATTGAGTAGAGAGAATTGGGTGGCTCTTAACCACGAGGTCTTCAGAGCCGATGATTGAAATGAGGGGAGAATGCAGCAGCGCCGGAATGCAAGGGCGGGGTAAACGGGAGATCACCGAGAAAACCCACCGGCAAGCGGCATCATCCGGCATTATTCCGACATGCGAATAATCCGGGAGTGGCCAGGCCGGGTATTGAACCGTGTTGAAGTGTTTGTCACAGGTGGGAGGGGCTTTTCTCATACTCCGGGGGTATCGGGGCGAAACCAACCCCCCACCGTTCGCCCACGACTGTCCGGCGAATGACATGGCATTCCGGTGCCCGGGAGCCCGCGACACGAAAAACTGTCACTCGGTCGACGGGGGTTTGGTGTTAAGCTCTAGTGGGTGAGGGGGGGGGAGTTCACGGCAACGCGTTTCGCACACGGCCCGGAAGTGAATTACTGTAGCCGGGATGTTTCAGGAGCCACCAGATAGTGTGAGGGGATATGCGTGGTGGGGGATGC